>JAIPRM010009667.1:0-14041 GCA_025469315.1 Stegophylla sp. TES_Ste_2020 | reverse complement strand
GACTGATTTTTTTGACTAGCCGATTGAGCACGGAAATAATACAATATAGTGTACAACGTTTCAGTTTTTCACCATTATATGTATGTAGTGTAGGTTATTAATAGGTTATTAACATGTAAGTCGAAAAGGATTTTGCTATGGATTGATGGGTAGGTACAAAAGTTGAAAATAACTGGGTTAGACAAGGAACCAAAATTTTATCTACAATGACTGCGCTAAAGTTTTATTAATTGTTGCTGTAAATAAGACTTGGTCTATCAGATTCAGTCATTTTACAGTTGTGTCGTACTTCTCGTGTCCGTGTGAAACATGTTCCTTAAAAAATCGAGTGTATACTGCAAATCAAGAAGTCTTGCTTTTCAGTTTCACACGAAAAGGCTTATATAATGTAATGATGTGTGATTAATAATTAATAAACATAAAAAGATTTTAATTTATAAATATTTATTTTCAAATGTATTTTTTCTTGAATAATAATATTCTACAATACAAACTGTTTGCTTAATTGTTTGCTAAGTTATTTGTTACTTTGATTTCCTCTCAACTTCCCAAAACTCTGCGGGTCGTAGAGATGGATTTGACTTCAGTTTTTGAAGCTTCTGGAGCACTTGATTCTGATGCTTTTTGATTACCAGTTTCTGAAGCATCTGGAGAAATATTTACTGAAGTTTCTTGAATATTTTTTTCTGAACCTTTTTTCCTGGAAAATCCAAAATGCCCTTTTTTATTATCAATAGAATTCCCTAATAATGACTTGACTCCAGGGAAAGATTGGTTTTTTTCAGCTACTGAAGCTCTTGAATCAGTTTTTGGAGCTTTTTGAACACTTTTTTCTGATTCATTTTGCATGGGAAGTCCTAAATACTCCTTGTTAGTAATGAAAGAATTCTCAATTGTGGACATGATTATATCAGCCGATTGTTTGTTTTCAGTTGTTGAAGCTTCTGAATTGCTAAATTTTGGAGCTTCATAATTATTATTGAAAACAAAATTTTTTGAACCTTTTTGTGTGTGATGTTTTAAAAAATCAGCTCCTCTACTTTTTAAAAAATGTTCAATTGTGGATATATTTTCAGTGATAGAATGTTTGCTTTCAGTTTTTTGAGTTGCCGGTGTACTAGATTTTGGAGTATCATAAAGAGAATGTTTTGGAACTTTTATCCTGTTAATATCCTTATACTTAGTTTTATGCAAAGAATCATCTATTGTGGAGAAGATTTTAGTAAAGGAATGTTTTTCTTCGATTGATGAATCTCTTTCATCACTAGTTTCTGAAGGTCCTTGATCACTATCATAATCCGAATCATTTTTCATGAGAAGTCCTAAATTCTTTCCACTTTTAAACAAAGAACTTCCCAATTTTTTTAAATCGCCTTCCATTAGAATTTTATCCTTCGAGGTCTTAATTTTTGCGAACTGTAGTCTAGTATTTTGTACTGAGAGCGTTTCTTTTATATCTTTCGCATGTCCCATTAGTCTTAGTCCTTCACCTATAACATATATATTACTATACAATTGCAGTAATACATAAATGTAATATTAATTCAATTAACATTTTAAATCTATCCATTTTGGTGGAATTATTTACCTAATTTTAAATAAAACTACGCACTTGAACGCATATAAAACAATATTGGTTCACCTAATTTTTAAGAAACTTTGTTCATTGTTCATACAACCGAATTGAAGTATATAACGATTGTACACTATTCTATAAGCTTTCATTAAATACTATACTAATAATTAGGGAGTGGGTTTAAATACAAAATAGCATTTTTTTCTGAATGTCATATTTCATAAACAGCATATTTTATATTCATTATAAAACTTTGGACTCATTTTCTATTTAGTATAGAACTTTGAAATTATTGGAAATTTATTCGTTTCTATTTCATAAAATGTTGATCTCTTGGTATTAGGACCTGAATTTTGTACAAACACAGTCATTCATACACACGAGCGCGCGCTCGCGCTCACACAAACATGAAAAGGAACAGTAAAAAAAGCAAAGTAAAGTTCAGAAAAACTATGCTTGTATAATTTTTTGTTTCCCATCTGTTACTAATTTTTTCTATGAGGTGAGTAGCTTCTACGTTGTCAAGTGATGTGAATAGAAATGAAATTGAAATTTTGGTAAACCTTGGATAGAATTAAGGTATTTTAGAAGACAAGTTTGTACAAGTTTTTCCAAAAGTTTGAATATTGATGTAAATAAGCTTATTGGTCTGTATTTATGTGATTTTTAATTTTTTTATACCGGGCTTCCTAATTACTAATATTATTGCCTTTTTACAAACTTATCAGAAAGTATCCAATATGAAGTTGACTGTTGAAGAGGTTTACTAAATATATTATTGCTTTGTTGGGGAGTTTTTGAAGCAGTTGATTTGTTATTTGATCAACAATGAGTAACTTCATGTTTTGTAATGAGTTTATATAGTTTATAATTTCATTAATGTTAATGAAGGAAACTTTTCTAGAACTCCTTAATACCTGATTTAAGAAAATGAAGTTGATATCAATTAGGTTGGTAGTATATCGGCACCAATGCGGTCAGCACATTTGCAGCCACAACCTATTTAGTGACACTTGAGGTCAATTGTTTTCCAGATACCATATTCTTAATAAGTTGTAGTAAATAATTCCAACAAATAAACTCAATAAATATATATAGTTATTAGGAATAGGTTACCTATAATGAAACATAGGTGATACTATTAATTTTTGCACAACATCCAAATAAAACCACAAGAATGTATACTAAATTATTTAAACTTGTAAAAGAACATATTCCAAATTTTAACCCGACAATAATTTCGATCGATTTTGAAGCAATTATTCAAGCAAATAATTATGTTTTTCCAAGTACCTACTCAAATTAGTGGCTGTAATTATCACATCAATCAAATTTTATGACGAAAAGTGACGAATTACAGACTGGCAAATGAATAACGAGATCATGAAGAAATTTGACTAAATATTAGAATGTGTTATGCTTTAGTTTTAATTTCTTGTACTGATATAGACAAAGATTAGCTAATTATTTGTGAAATTAGTCCTAATAATGTAAAATTAAAGTAAAGCAACAGTAAGTAATATATAGATAAGAGAGCCGGACTTACTTCAAACCGAGTGGGTGTGTAGAATTTTAAAGAAACGATAAAAAATGTCTTCAATAATATGAATCTGAACAAAGAAAGTTAATAAGAAACATAACAAAAGTTATCATTTTCCATTTTCAACACACTCTCTCCCCCAGGAGTCTCTGATCCTAAGAGCAAAAAATACCTATGGTGCAAAGTATGTCCGACTTTCTTGTTATAAATTCTTGCCAGAATATTTCTCATATTATTATTTAGCTATGTTTAAATTTTTATACATTTTGGATCTAAAAATCTAGCATGTAGGTGATATAAAATGCTTCTATCTTTCTGACATATCTTTATAAACTGTAAATAATTAATAAAACGAGATAAAATGTAAATAATAATTAAGTGCAAGATAAATTTACTGTAAGTGGTGTTAAAATTTTTTTCTTAGTGCATAGTCTGATACAAATGGTTTCTTAAAAATATAAAATTAAATTAAAATAAATTAATAAAATTAAAATATAAAATATAAAATACAAATTTTAAACACGCCAATTATTATTATATTAATATTTACTGGCAGTCCTTAAACTTGTTAAAATATGAAGAAAAGTTTTAGTTTATTTTAAGGCATAGAAATAAGGTAGGCATTTACATAAAACTTATAGTTTTACATAAAATTTATAATACAGTAGAATAATAATTCTGTTTAAAAATTTGAATTTTATTTTTCTGAAATGACAAAAAATAGACACATTACTAGTTAATACTAATCGAAACCAACCATTTTATAATTAATGTTACGGTTTTAAATATTTTAAATAAAGTTTAAGTTTGCTACGTTTTTATGGTTAACTGGTTCGATTCTGGTCCCTGATTCAAATACTTATTTTATACTTTCCTTCCGAAAGTAATTAATTATAAACACAAACTTTTTATATAAGAAATAGGTATCATACATTCACACCACCGTAGTACTGCAGTCTATTGCTTCTGCTGTTGAGAATTCTTAAATTTCATTAAAATATGTGTTATTTAGGTTAATAATAATTGTTCATACTTATAATTTATTTTCATAATTAGATTAGTATATTATTGTAAAATATAAAATATATTATAGATATTAATTTTTTTCAATGATTTAAAAACAATGTTTACTTATTTATTTATTATTTATTACATTAGTTTTAATTTTGTTTTTTATAAGATTTTAATATAAAATATTTATAACACAATTTTATTATGCAGTAATAATAATAAAAAAAAAAAAAGTAAAGTAATTAGTATAGACAAGAACGCCGGACATACTTTGCACCTCAGATATTCTTCACTCTTTGGGTCAGATACCCTTGAATTGTGTGTATAATTTTAAAGTAATGATAAATTATTTCTTCAATAAGACGATTCTGAACGATAATAGTCATTAATTTCAACACACTTACCAAGAATATTTAACCCGAAGAGCATAGAATATTTGTGGTGCAATATATGTCCGGCTTTCTTGTCTATACCTATATTTCATTTTATTTTTTTAATTACTGCCTAATATATCTGTGTAATACATATTTTATATTAGAAACTTATAATGAGCTAATTTAAAATTAATGTAATAAATAAGTAAACATCGTCTTTAAATCACTGAACAAAATTAATATCTATAATAATTTTATAATAATATACTAATCCAATTATGAAAATAAATTACAATTATATACAATTATTATATACCTAAATAACACATATTTTAGTAATCGAACACAAACAATCACAAACGGTTGACCTAATTAGAATTTAAAAATTTGTAATCGAGGGGGGGCGGGTTGTAGAATTGACCCTTATAATTAATTTAATCTATTTTATCTTCTTTTTAAGAAACGGTAGGATTTTTGCTGATTTCAAACTATCATGTAGTATACCAATGGTTATATATTACAATTTGTTATATGAACCATGTAATTTTCTAATTACGTAGGTACCAAGTTTCATAAAAACATGGTGAACCAATAATATTGTTTTATATACGTTCAAGTATATAATTTAATTTAAAACGTATGAATTCCGTAAAAACGCTAACTTTAAAAGGTTATAAAAAAACAATGTCGATGTAACATTTTTGCTATTTTTTTAGTGCTGATAAATACACATATAAGTATAATAATTAAAATTAAAGTTTCAGGTCTTATTACCAAGGATTAACAATTTTAGAAGATAAAAACTTATAAAAATAGTGGAATTTCCAATATTTTCAAGCTTCTACCCAGAGCTCAGTTCATATTGGCGCGTGATTATTTTTAGTGGTTGGTAAAATGACGTTCATGTATCTATTTCTATTAATTTTGATGTTGTGATAAAAAACTAAAATAAATTTTATGAAAATTCAAGTTATCACATAATATTATAACTGCTGTCTTTCTCTCAATTTTTCGGGTAGTTTTTTTAAAAGATTTGATAAGTTGTTGAGAAATTTAATAAACGACCCTCTAAATGTACCCAAAGATGCAATTTTCGATCTAAAAAGTAACTGGATGAAACTTTAGAACAGGTATTTGTATCCAAATAATTCTTCCGTACGGACAGAAAACATTATCTCACAAAGAATTTTCGAAAATTAATATTCTTCAATCTAAAAATGTATCAAAAACTTGTAAAAACTAACCAAGTCAGAGGAGGTTTTGTTATTTTTTACAACTAATATTCTCATTAAATGGAAAACTAAATCTATTTTAACTTGATTGATATTCATTAAATTCCGATAATATTTGTTTTTTGAATTATCAATTCTTAAAAGTACAGATATGCCTTCTAGATATTTAGTGATACATATTTTAGGACATACTGTACAATGTAAAATAAGAATTGACTATAAAAAAATAGATAACCGATAACATAAATCATACTGCATTGATATTAGTGTTGCGGTTAAATGTTAACAAAACGCTACGAGTATTGCGTACCGGAATCATCGGACCAAGCAGATTCGTAACCTTTATCAACAACTGGCGTTTGTACGATGTGCGTTGTCCCATCCTCTTCCTGCACATTAAAAAAAAAGAAAAATTAGTCAAATTAGACATGAGTGGATATTGAGAGGCATAAAAAAGGACACACACTAAACTGGAAACAGAAGGTAAGTGGTTATTGGGCAGGGCGAAGAAAAGGTGGATAGATGAACCTAATCTGAAATTTCAAATATCCGGGAGGGAGATGGGCGATAACAAGGAAATGGCAAATAACTGAAAGAAATTGCGTATAGGCTATGTGGACATGTGATGGTAGCCTCAATGTAAAAGCTGAAGAATGAGAATATAGAAATATACAGAATAAAGAATACAGAATATACCAATGTGTACGCGTATTATTATGATTTTACGCGTAGGTAATTTTTTGCATAATTCATTTTCCCAAATCCACATCATCAATTTTAATAATGTAATAATTATTATGTAACTGTTACCTAATTTTCAATAGGACGCAATTGGATTATAAAAAGTCCGGTGTACTAGACAGTTCGCGATCATTCTTCAGAGGTTGGAACTAGTTAAATGGATGTGTTAAATTTAAAATAAACTATAAATTGTTTTTCCAACAAAACAATTTGGTGCGTTAGTTTATACAAGACAATTTTACATAAAGTTAAAATGTTGAAAAAACTACAATTTCACATATCAAATATTTTCCATCAACAAAATATTTCTCATATTATTATTCCATATCTGTATATAAATTTTGATTAAATTTGGATAAAAAAAAAAATTACAAATCGTATTATTGAAAATTTCAAAGAATAACTTCTCTAAATTACCGTTCAGAGTCGAATTCTGGTCCAAATTTTTGGACAAGTATACAAAAAAGTAAAGTAAATTAAGCAAATTAAAGGAAAGTATGTATATTAAGGTAAAGTAAATTAAAATAAAGTTAAGCAAGTAAAGTAAGTAAAATAAGTAAAATAAAGTATATACAAGAAAGGTATATACTTGGTGCATCATGGGTATTCTTCATTTAAAAGGTTTATCACATTATAAAATCAAGGTGTATGGTATACAAGAAAGTAACATATAATTCGGCAAAACGAGCACCCTGTAATAATTACGGGTTTATAAAGTAGCTGGTCAAAAATTTTGGACAAGCACTTCCTCCATATAAAAACGTGTACATATAAATAAAAAAATTAAAATTAAAAAATGATAAAAAATAAAATATAAACATTATTGTAAAAACACTAGATACCTCGCTTCGCTCATAATCTAAATTTGTACACAGAAATAAAATGAAAATAAATAAATATCATTATACGTACGTACTTTTATGAGTTTTGGCGGCGGAGCTCGGACAGCTGAAGAATTTTTCCAGCCAACCGCTTGTTGATTTACCTAAACACAATAAAGAAACTAAAATTAGTATGATTTTTCTGGTGATTAACCAATGGGCTACGCCTCATCAATATAATGTTAAAATACTTGCGAATATCAGCATGCACGTTATCAAAACGTACAAAGAGAAATTAACGAAAATTCTCATCGTCACGCGTCGCGATATAGTTTCACAAGAACATATCTGAAATGACAAAACGAGCTGTTTCAACCAATGTCAGGGCATTTTTTTTTTGAGTGCGTTTTCAGTACCTATATGAACACGTCCTAGTCAAGACTAGACGGACACACAGTTAGGAAGCAATAAACCTGTTTTCAAATGATACGACAAAATACTTCAGAAAAAACTTTAATTATTCACTGCTGGTCTAATGTTCTTGACATTAAAACAAGTTTTTTAAAATATACGTACGCATTTCAATATTATCAGGAATCAGGATTATCTTGCAAATATGTTTTGTTATTACAAATAAAATAATTTTGTTTAGCTAATATCTTAAACGTCGTTATTTTTAGCTTGGATTATTAACAAAACTTTTTAAGACTAACATAATTTGATTAAAAAAATTTAGAAAATATCTATTAAGATAACAAGATCTACAAAGAAAAAAAATGGTGTTAGTAAACATTATTTATTAAAAGTACCGAAATTATATATAAAAAAAAAATTATATATTTAACATTCTGCAATCCAAACGTAATTACTTCAGCTCATACGTTTTTGAGATTTAGCTGTACAAAAGAGTGTGATAGCAGTTCGTCGAATAAAAATTGATAAATTAGCTAAAAAAATTTAATTATAAATCACGTATGTACGTACCTTAGATCATATACCATGGTATGTACCCATGTGGCTATGTATAATTATTAGGTTCTTTTGTTATATACAGACATCGAGATAGATAAGAAATAAAGATATTATTTCTTATCTATTTCGATGTATAGGGAGGCCACTTATATATTTATATCTTGCTGCTGCGCGATAACAATGTGTTATATTTAAGGATATGCAGTAAGGCATTTGGCAAAGTACCATTTTGGTAATAATATTTTGCTGCATTATTGACATTTGACACATTGTTTTGACTGGCTTTATATACACGTGCGGCTAATCGCACGAACGTTCGCCGTCGGGTCATTCAAATTTTGACACTTGTCATTCACTGATGTGATTTTATACTTTATAATTATTAACAAATTAATATATTTTATTCTTAATACATATATAAACATATTATATTACATAATAATTTATAATAATTATGAATATGGGTTACGACGTAGAACTTGTTTTGGAAGTATCCGTAGAAAATTCTATTTAGAATACCAGTAAGTCATATATAATGTTAAAATATAATGTATAAAATATCTGCACCACGCCACGTTTTGTGCAAAAATAAAATGTAAATTGAATCAATTGTCAAACAAGTCAATTGTTTGATTCGTAATTTGGCAGAAAATAATGTTCGCAGGTTATTCGCATCCAGCGAACAATCGCTACGTGTGAAAGCAAATACAATGAGCGGTTAAAATTTGTCTTTCGCGTTCGCCGGGCGAACATTCGCTACGTGTGAAACCACCTTTATGCCCACGCGCATCTCACTGCTTTAATGCTGCACGGACGACCGGAGCCGGTGCTACAGGCAATTATTACCTCCCAAATTATTACGAGCAGTTATAATCACCTGGGGGGGGCGATTATCAAGTCGAATTGTCCCCACGTTGCACAAGCCGAGAATTCATATGATTTGCGGAGCGAAGCGGGTTGACCAAACACCCGGTGAACTGACCTACGCCATGAAAACATGTTACTTTAACTACCTCATCAGGATTGTCCATATCACAGATAAACTATATGATAAGGTTATTTCATGATAAGCCAGCCAAATGCCTTACTGCATATCCCTAAAAGTGGAATCGACAATGATTTCACCGGGTCGCTTGTGGTACTCGTGGTGTAGTACTCTTAGGAAAATAGCGCCATTACGTTCATATCTTGAACTATTAAAGTATGGAACTGTCTTTTTACTTCATTCATGAATACAGGTGGCGCTCTTTTCCTACGGGTACTATTTCCCCCCGTCAATGTTTCTCCTAAACCTTAAGACGTCCGGCTTCCTGCCACCCGCTTGCCAATTCGTTTCTAGTCCATACTATCTTAGTCCGTGCCCTAAATATAACACATTGTTATCGCGCGGCGGCAAGATATAAATATACAAGTGGCCTCCGTTATATAACAAAAGTACCAATAATTCTATTTTTTTAGTTATATAATATTAATAATAATAAATATAATAAAATAAATGTTACATTTAAAAAAAAAAATTCTATTATCCGAAGTTTCACCTATCCAAATTAGGTGAGATCTCAAATATATTTACATAAAAACGTGAAAAATCTGACACTTACGATATTCTAATAAGAAATGTCCTGAATATTATGATGAATTCGGTTGCGTAGCCAAATAGTTTTCAATGTTTTAAAATCGAGGTTATCGTTACGACGCAAAAACTATGAACATGTCAACATTTTTCATGCATTTGTGTTTATTCGAATAATTACATTTTTAATTCGATAAATAGGTCGATCGTTAAGCCACCGTTCTAAAATAATAGTGTGCTAGTATATAATTCTATATTCAAAAATGAATATAAAAAAATTCATACCAATATCATTTTTAACAATGGTGATATTAATTTAAGAAAAAAAATCATACATCTAAACGTATCGGATAGATATTGTTTAGATGTAGTGTAATTACATACCGTCTGTTTTGCATTGTATTTGAAATTTCCGTTTATTCCAAAACATGCGTTCTTAATAAATGAAAAAAATATTATAATGATGAGCATTTGGTAGAGCAGTCGAATTTGCTCCTAAAATTTTTTTACACATAAAATAAAACATTAATATTTTCACATATTTATATTTATGTATGGACTATGGGTCATTTTCGGAAATAATATAAACATTTTTGGAGGTTGACACGCTAATTTGTTGACTTAGACTTTCTAATGGTCTTAATTTGACGTAATTTAATTAAAATCTGCAGGGATTTGAATGCATTTGGGGACATTTTTTGTTCTCAAATATTTTAAAATTTGATGTGTTTATCTTAACGACACAAAAACCATGAAAAGAAATAATGTTTCATACATTTGTGTATATTCGAGTACCTTGGCGTAACCCTAGGACGTACACAAAACTTTGTACAACATACACATAGACATTACCAAGAAAGCAACTAGCACTCGCGGTATACTTTACTCATTACTAAATAGAACTAGCCCTATACCTTGTTTAAAAACTAAACTCAACATTCTCAAAATCTACGCCTCTCCTATCCTCACTTACGCCGGCTCCGCCTGGGCCCCACCCCATTCATCAAATCCTCACACTGGCGTAAACTTGAATCCGCCCAAACCGTCGACATCCGTACTGTGACAGATATGCCATTCTTTGTCAGAAACTCCGTCCTCCTTCACTCTGCCAATTTCAAATCCATTCGAGACTCCATCCAATCCCAATCCCAAACCATGTTTTACAAAAAATCCTTTTCTGAACAAAACCACAAGACTTCTAGCCACAACTACCTCAACACCTACAACCAAACGACAGCAAAAACTCAATCCCCTGACCTGGGCAAACTTACCTAAATATCATACCTAACCACACACACTCTCCCCCCTCACTAATTAAGGCAAAGCCAGGCTTATAGTTTCAGAAACCACAAGGCAAAGCAAAGCAGCAAAACCAGGTCCGGTCTGTCCTTTTTATTTCGGTTATCATCCGGTGTGAGGGTTTTGACCCGTCTACGCGAGTTTGTATGTATCGCGTTTTATTTTACACACCTTGGAGTGAAATTATCGTTCGGCTGGTACACTCCGGGTAAGAATTACTCTTTGTTTATTGTTAGTATAGACTAAAGGACATACGGGGTCCACATATTGAGTAATTTTCTCGTTGTTACTATTGTTTAGAGTTATAATTACATAATACGATTTTAATACACTATAAGGGCATTTAAATAACAATTATAAATTATCTTATTTTATTAGATATTTATTTATTATATTTAAGTTAAGCCAAATTGGCATATACATTAATTGTTTAATTTATATTAATTATATATTATTTGTTTGTATTATATTACTTATTATTTATAATTATACAGTACATTTATTTTACATCAAATTCTTATTATTTTTAACCGGAATATCTGACAAGTGATATCCATACAATTTAACAGCCCGGAATTTCGCGTCGACACAAGTAATATTAAGAAAATCCAGTCAGATTTAATTATAATCAATAATTTGGTATTTATATATGACATATTTGCTAAATATAAAGATAATGAATATTCTATAGACATTTTTTATGTTTGGTAAATTATAAAATTGTGAATTTTTATTACATCTTTAAGGATCTGAACATATTGCGGTTTTTTCGTAGTCAAATCCGAAGGTAATAAATATACTGTAATGTCATATAATGATTCGTCAATTTTGCATGGTCATTCTTTTAGTCGAAAGGGATTTTGCTATTGATGATTAACGGGTAGGTACAAAAGTTGAAAACAACTAGGATTGAAAGGAAACCAGAATTTTATCTAGAACGATTGTGCTAAAGTGTAATTAACTGTTGCTGTAAATAAGACTTGGTCTATCAGACTCAGTCATTTCACAGTTGTGTCATACTTTTCGTATTCGTTTGAAACATATTGCTCTAAAAATCACGTGTATTTTGTAAATTAAGATGTCTTGCTTCCCAGTTTCACACGAAAAGGCTTATTATGTAAATAATGTAATGATGTATGATTAATAAGTAATAATCAATAAAATATTTTAATTTATAATTATTTATTATTAAATGTATTTTATTTTTGAATAATAATATTCTACGATACAAAGTGGTTGCTAAATTATTGTTTGCTACTTTGATGTCCTATCCATCTCCCAAATATTTATATATATATATATATTTTTTTTTTTCACAAAGAAGGATTTGTTGACTTCAGTTACTCATGCTTCTGGATTAGGAGCTTCTTGAATACTCTTTTCTGATTTTTGTTGAAAATCTTGTCCAAAACTATTTCTTTCATTAGTAATAGAATTCTCCAATAATGAATTGAAGGATTCGTTACCTGAAACTCCTAGATCACTAGTTGATGGAGCTTCCTGAACACTATTTTCTGATTCTTGTTGAAAATCATGTCCACAATTAGTTCTTTCATTAGTAATAGACTTCCCCAATAATGAATTGAAGGATTCGTTACCTGAAACTCCTAGATCACTAGTTGATGGAGCTTCCTGAACACTATTTTCTGATTCTTGTTGCATGGGAAGTTTTAAATACTCTTCATCAGCAATGAAAGAATCTTCAATCATGGACGACATATCAGAGATGGATTGTTTGTCTTCAGTTATTGAAGCTTTTGGATCACTAATTTTAGAAGCTTTTTTAACATTTGAAATAAAATTTACTGAACCTTTTTGCATGTTCCGTTTTAAAATCTTTCCCTTACTAACCAAAATACCTCCTAATGTGGACGTCATTTCAGCGATGGATTGTTTGCTTTCAGTTTCTGAAGCATTTGGATCACTATATTTCAGAGATTCTTGTGCACTATCTTCTGAACATTTTCGCGATCTTAAATACCTACATTTACTACTCATAGAACTCCCAAATAAAGACGCAAATTTTGCGATGGATTGTTTGTCTTCAGTTACTGAATCTTCGAGAACACTAGTTTCTAAAGATCCTTCTTGAAAACTATCCTTTTTCGAATCTTTCTGCTTGGAAAGTCCTAAATACTTTCGTCCTTTTATGAAAAGTTCACTTAATTTTTTTAATTCATCTTCTGTTGGAATCCATTCTTTCAAGGCCTTTCCGGTTTTTTCAAACGTTAATCCACAATCTTGTTCCAAGAGCTTTTCTTTCATAAATTCAATCAAACCTGTTTAATTTTTCTCCTATTATACATTTTCAGTAATAAATAAATGGAATATTAATTAAGCTAAAATTTAAAATCTAATAATTTTGACAGGATTAATTTAAAAATTAGCTTTTAAAAAAACAATATTGGTTTTACCGATATTTATGAATCTTGGTACAAAATTTGAGAAATACATTGTTCATATAACAAATTGTAGGGTATAACCAGTGATTTAGTACCTAATTCGTCATAAAATTTTGATCTATTGCTATTAAGACCTGAGAATACTTTACACACACACATATTTATTTGCAAACTATTTTTCTAACGCCTATTGTAATCTTCAACAGTTTAATTATTCTTCCATAAATAATATTTCCAATTGCTTAAATTGTATGTTAAATCAAAATTATCTTATTTTTACTGAAATTGATGTTTTAAATTTTATCTCCTCCTTTAACTCTAATTGCAGCACGGGTGTTGAAGAAATATATTATTTTATTTATTTATTTATTTATTTATTTTATATACAAAACGGGCCGTGGCCCAAAGTACAGTAGTAGTAGGTAATATAATATAACAATATAAGGTAATTACATAATATGATTAAAAGAAGGCGGCTGAGTACTCATTTGCGATACGCA
>JAIPRM010009666.1:0-14536 GCA_025469315.1 Stegophylla sp. TES_Ste_2020 | reverse complement strand
CTTCGTTCAGAATCGTTTTACTGAAGAAATGATTTATCGTTTCTTTAAAATTTAATACGCCCGTCAAGAGAATACCACCCGTCGTGCGAAGTACACCCATCGTGCGAAGTATGTCCGGCTTTTTTTCTTCTTTAATTTACTTTATGAAAAAAATGTGTTTTTTAACGACTAAAATGGTCATAATGGTTACGATATTAAATTGATAACAGTTAAGATGCCAGTTCAAAGTGGTAGTACTCAGTTTTGCACGACACGACTAGTTGGAAATGTCATCAGATGACACGACACGGTGTATTGTAAACCCCGTAGATGGAAAAAAGGGGTAATTTTCTTAAATTACATAAGGATATTACCATTAGAGGGGGCTAAATCGAAAAAATAAATATTTCAGCTCCTCCGACCACCTTATTTATCCGCCAATGGTGAACCCCGATAAATGTATAATTTTCGTATAGTGGAAACTGGAAATGGACAGGGAAAAAGTTAGTAAACTCAATGCCAAAATCCATAATATATCTTTACTATTATTATCAAAAGTCATAACCGACGTACAACGCGTAAAACATTTCCGTATTCGCGTGTATAATAATCTCACTCGAAAAATCCGTTATACGATAGTAATAAATCGTCTTAAAATGTAAATTATAACTATTACGCGTTAACGCCGCGTTCAAGAATAGTAAAATATACGTCTCAAACACGGTATCAACACGAAAAGTAAACGTAAAAACTGCGTTCACATCGGAAAAAGGAATATTATATTAGCAATAATAATGAAATTCGCCATAATCCAACTTCATCTGTGTATATCACACGAGTACGTGAAATGAAATATTCATTTGACTATAAAAAAATAAGCGACAACACTATAATTACGCGATAAACGATAATATTATAACAGATACGCCTTGGTTGTGTGCCCTATTTACATATTATGTATAAGCGTGAAAAAAATGTTTCGAATAAAAAAAGAAAAAAAAAGTAGAAATTATTTAAAGGCGTGAACTGAGAACGGAGTGTAAACAAAGAACGTTTTACATTTATTTCAAATGAAATATGATACTACCGTGTAAAGAATACATAATAAAAAAAAAAAAATACTGTTCTCTAGACAAAATAAATAAAAAAGCTTATTATACAAAAGCCATTATTATACTTCGTCTTCTAGTAGTTATAATTTAATTTAATACGTGTTGTTTTTAACGACCAATTAGTTAAGTAACAAATATTATGAATTATGAACGTTCATTAAAATTTAAAGTTATTAGGCTTGAAATGAATAGAAAAAAATATATAAATAAAGTGAGAATTCAAATAGAATTTTAAGGCAAAAAGTTTTATCTTCGAAAATAATAATTCCATTTAAGTATTTTTTTTTTTTTTTTAATTTTCATTTCTAAAATCACTTAAACGCGTTTAATGAAAAAACAGTTCAACTAAAAATAAAAATACTGTAGTAGTCCTATGGCAGTCATGATATTATGTTACGTGACATCGTGAATGAAGACTAACAATAGGTTTTCATAAAAAAAAAAAATGATTTCAATGCAATTTTGAAATTCCTTACATGTTGTGAGTATAATTTGATTTAACCACAAGAATAGAACATTTTGTAAATAATTTAATAAACATCATTGTAAAACTTCTATTTGCACCATTCGGAAAGAAAAATGACCGCGCTGTCGTTAAATTGACGATGTATTCATACGTTTCAACATTTTGTGCAATAAGTGCTTTGTGTTTGCTCGCAGTACATTGGAGTTGTATTTATTCAGCAAAGATATGTTTTATTAAGCCGCAAGTCTAGAAAGTTTGTAAACCGGAGAAATCACAGGGGATCGATCAAGTGTACATAAACGACATACAACAATAAACGATTAATAATTGTACGTATACAGTCGCATAATGTACAGTGTTATAGGTTTGTGTTGGCAGTTTATTTCTATGTTATGTAATAATATCCCCCGGCTCATGGGCGTTCTCACGGGGGGGAGGGATATGGGGGGATAGATACCCTCCCAAGATGAATTTTTAGATTCTGAACAAAGCGAAAAAGCTTATAATTTTACAATGATGTTTATTTTTCTATTCTTTTTCTTTATCTGTAAACACTTTTTCGTATAGAAATATTTTATCCAAATATTTCGGTCAGTAAGTAGATCTAAAATCATACTCAAATAGTGCTTTATAGAGATGATTTTTAAAATTTCTGAATAATTTTTCCAAACTCGTGGAAAATCTGTCGAAAAAACGGCAAATTATGCAATTACCAAAATTTTTATAAAATTGAAAATTGCTTTTTAACTTAACTTCAAAAATAATGCAGCAAGAAATTTAAAACCTTCAACAACCATAAAAATGGTCACAAAAATTTTCCTTCAAAATTTCAAAAATATTTAATCAATTTTGAGTTAAGTACAGCATTTTAAAATTTTGGAAATTTATCATGTCTATTGATCTTGAAGATATACTTGATTTAACTGATAAGAATTCGGAAAAATCGATAGTTTAATTTGGATTTGTCGTTACCGTCATTGTCATTATAAAATGTTTACAATTTTAATAAAAATTACAATAAATATGACTTGATGATATATAATTATTATATTAATATTCAATATTATATTATTGGAGTTGTGAAGTGAAACCACTTACTTATTTTCTAAAAACTTTTCCATCCCCCTCCATTGAAATATTCTGAGAACGCCACTGTCCCGGCTTTAAATTTCCGAACTTTCTAGACACGTTCCCGAATGTATGCGATTGCCGTTCGATTGATATTTAAATATCGGAATTGTATTAAATTTACTATATTATTAAAAAAAAAAAATTTACTGGTTTCAAAAAGTTACAGATCGAAACTTTTGGACAAGTAAATCTATACGAAAAAGTGTTCACAGAAAAATAAATAATTATCATTTGTAAAAACACTAGCTTTTTTACTTCGTTCGGAATCTAAAACATAAAATTAGTTCTCTTCGAACGTAAATTCGCTTTGTTGCACGGAATCTGCACGTCCGGGTGTGTTTTATTCTTAAATTATACTTATACGTATCCTATTTTAGATTCAATATTTCAAAATGGAATTTCGCTTTCGAAACTTTCATCCGATAAAGGCACTGGACACAAAAAGTATAAAGTAAAATATTAAAGTATAAGTAAAATTTCTTAAAAGAGAGTAGGACAACGGAAATTCACAGAATATTTCCTCAAATCCTTACCACCACTCATTTTGTATAAACTTTGAACAAACTATCGGTTCCGTTAAACGTAGTTTTGACGTTCTGAGTCGGTAAAGACGTCGTTTGCAATCCGAAAAATTTTCTAATACTTTTTTTTTTTTGATTAATTTTATTCCATAACCGTCAATGTATTCTTAAAATTTAATTTTTAGGCCACTCACGACTAGCATACATTCAGAATGTTATTTTTTTTTTTATTTTTTTTATCGTTGTTGTACAGCTAAAATAGACTCTTCGGTCCTGACCCAAATCATGGTCACAAAGATGAAAAAGGGTCTTTAAGTATATATAAAAAAAGGGTCTATTTGAAACATGCGTTTGGTTAAGAAATCTATTTGAAGTAGATTTTCACGAAATTGGTCAAAATATTCGTTTGCATCAAGAAGAACTTTTTCATCATGTTCAAATCGGCTAATTATACTGATTATATAAAAAAAAAAAAAATTGTTGAAAACAAGATTAACATGTTTTTTAGCACACAGCTCGAAAACAAACCGCATTTCATTGAGAAAACAAATAATAATGCACTACTTTTGTACTCAATTAATAACGATTAATTATCATCATAATAAACGTCATAATTTAAAAATGTTCTCGATCCGTCTCGATGTACTGTAAGTATTGTCGGATTATTCAAAATGAAGTACAGTTAAAAAATAAAATATAATCAATTCAATCGCATTGAAAAAATAAAGATAGAGCATGAAGTGCGATATAAAGCATACGTATGGTAATTATATCATGATAAACTAATACGATGTTATGACCATGTGTAACTAGAAGTTTGTAATATATGGCTAGACAGGTAAACTTGGTAATTTATTTAAGCACTAATTTTGAGATAATTAACCTTAAATGTATAACGAACTAACTAATATTATGGAATATTAAATAGAAACCAAATTGTGACTAGTATTGAGCTTATTAGTAATTAGTAAGTTGCTCGGTGAAACGATTAGTATTCTATAAATCGAAAAAAAAAAAAAGACAAACTCATATTCTGTTTCATGAATTCAAATAAATGTATAAAAACAAAAGGATTACACTTTAATTGTAAATTTGTTTTGAAGAGAGTGTCGTAAAAGAGTGTCGTTGTATGGAGTAAAAACCACTGCCCTATAAAAATTTTGATTTCTCCCTCCGTACTACATCTGTGTACACAGATACGATGATTCTACGTTTACAGTTGAAGGCCCTGGTTTCGTGTCAATTAAAAGAGGCGGAAATCACTGCGACCGAGATAAAACTACAACAACAATTATATTTGACGGCTAGTTTATCCATCTGTATTGTTTTTCCTATTTTGGTTGTCGACGATGTTTTCGCGCGGACGCTTGAGGTCGGACAAACATCCAATTGTCGAAGTGACAATATTGTGTTAAGGCGTCCCGTGCCAAAAACACATTTCGCTCTTGTTTTTACTATGCGCGTATGTTGCACACAAACATAATACGTCTATGCTTCCCTACTATGATGTAGACTCTTGGAAAAATTCAATTTTGGGGAAACGGTATTTTTTAGATTTTCCCCCTTTTCACTATGATTTTATTTATTGTTACGTTTATTTTTTTTATATTCACTGGCAGAAACAGATATTCAAAATGTTTGTAAGTGATTTTTTTTTTTTATTATTAAATCATTATTTCCATTTTATTTTTTGTCATTTTTAAGTCAAACTGCATCATATATTTAATACATACTTATATCGATATTATTTACGTTAACTTTATAAAATACAGTATCTTCATAGTTACTACAATATTTTTCCTAGCACTTACCTAGATTAGGTACTACAAGTAAATATGGTACACGCGGATTATAAAATCAAATTTCTAGGAAATAATGCAATATCTCAGAAGCAAGCATGTTATATACATTTTTTCAGGATAGTGAATATTAAAATATTTATAGCTCTTTTATGAAATCACTATACAAGGTGTAGTTTGAAGTTAGTACACATTGTACGTTCGAGTTTCGATTCAAAGTTACTGATTTAGGATAATCAATTAGTGATAATCATGCAAGTTTGCGAACGTGACTCCTTTTGGGATTTAGAAAAAGTTACCGATCTAAGTACTTAAATTTAACTAAATTGGCTTCCTTAAACGGGTAGTGTGAATATTTTTTCACATCCCTATACTCCTAGAGTCAATAATATATTAAATACAACTGATACAATTTCAGAATACAAAATTTTGTTGAAGCGTTCACATACAACTGCTTTGCTATCTTGCACTCATTACTATTGATTACCTTTTTCCGTGCAACTTGTGGTTCGTCATCGGTCACTCGATTGGTGTTCAAGATTAGTTTCTGCTGTAACTCCAAGTGAATTAATTTTTTAAAATACATAATATAATTTTTCGGTAAGTACATCATGATTCTCATCGTTTCACTGTATTTTGTATTAAGCGATGAAAATGGGCCTTAAAACAGTTAAAACCCCCCTCCTCTTTCATAGATATTTTTATTTGTCTATTATACTAAACGTTTTGAAATTCCAATAAGATTACATTGATCCACTGGTTTTAAATAACTTTTACTGGTCGTGAACAAAATTAATTCTGTTAAATATTCTTTTCCGATGTCCACAATTTTTTTTACGTAAAAAATAATAACCCGAACTTTTGACCATTATTAGAGTGGAAATATTTCGGTCCAGTCTACAGTTATTGTTATTTACCGAAAAATTACTTTAAGTAATTTGTCTACAATGTCTAGCATGTAGCTCAAAAATCGACGAAAACGTTTTTAATACCGTTCGATTTGTACGCATAGTGAGGAAAAGAATAATAACCTTGCATTTGTCACCACAACAGCACACGAGTATTATATTATAATTAATTATTATTGTTATTATGTACACACCACACACATAATATGTGACACCGATCATTGCGTACAAATAATAATAATATTATTATTATTATTATTGTTACGACCGCGGCCGCCGCAGTGTGCCACACCTGCACAAAGGCCGTTCGGAATAAACTGTGAAAAATGACTTGTCACTTAACGGCGGCAGCCGCCATCGCCGCGCGCGAAACGGACCAATTATTAGAACAGGATGTTGACTGACACTTAGAGGATAAATTGACCGCAGCACAACGCGATCAAACGACGGGGAAAAAATAAATAAATAAAAATAATAAGAAAAAAAAACTGCTAGGCCGACGTATTCTTCTCGGAATTCCACATTTTTGCTGGAGGGCAGGGAGTTAGGGCGGTCAAGTTCACCGTGCGTCATGTAACTTATCCCCCCTCTATTCGATTATTCTTCCTTTCATCCCCCCCGCCTTATCTCTGTTTTAAAACGAAAAATATGAATTGGTTTCAATTGGAAAATTTTGACATTTTTTAATATCTCCAAGTGGAATTAAGAAACTAGGAGCGATTTTGATTACGAGTGTGAGAAAAATATAAATGTAGTTTTTTGGAAAATTTGACGACACCGTCTCACTGATTTCAATATGATATAACTCGTATTTCCAGCAGTACGGAGAAAAAAAATAAGGAGCAACTGACTCCACTCCTACCCGGGGTTATGTTTATCGATCAAAGTCGCTTGAAGTTTTGTTTAGGGATACTACCCAGTTTCCCCCCCAGTGATAAGAAATTATAACCTAAAATATTATTCTGTAACAAAAAAATAAAAAATAAGTACCAACCATTGAAAATAAAAAATTAATTGAAAAGACATTGAGTGTCAATGAATTGACCGCCCTGTTTAATGAAAATAAATTATGTATTTCGACTAACTAAAATGTCAAAACTAACCACTAACTTGTTTGTTTATAATTGTTCACATGTCTTTTGCACTTTGCATGATATTGATAGGCAATAGTTGAGTTCTTAGTTATGAATACATTATTTAATTTTAAATTTTTAAGATTTTTATTTTTCTAAGTTGGCATTTATGAATGTCATAAAATTCGTACTTTTGGAATCGTTAGGTTATAATTTCTTATCACTGGGGGAGGAACTGTTACACGGCCTTTTGTTTAGTATATAAGACGCGAAAAATATTACGCCGTTTTATACTCGCGCCGTTCAATCTTATCCTCAAACATATAATATGTATATTATATTTCTCGTGCTATCTTTTGCGCACACTAATCTATATTAATTTACACGCCATTTTGTGCGAGCGTCGACATACGATCATTGTTCGTGCGACGTTCCCGTAATATTTCACGAGTATTCATCATAATTTCCACTGCATTTCGAGTTGAAAATGTGTGTATGATGTTTATTTTTACACTTTGACTTTTACCACCAAAATGGCTGATGAAAATCGCCGTTTCCTTTGAATTCTGTAAAAGATTACGAATAACTAAACTTTATGCGTCAAACACGCACAGCATATTATCATTACAATACGTTACAATGTTTTTCTAGATAAACGAGAGAACGAGTATTTAAAGGAACGTTAAAAGAATTTATTTGAGACATACAATAGGCATATTTTGGAATTTGGATATTTGGTCACGTGTCTGTGTGAGGAAGAGGGCTGTATTGTCACCCACGTTATTAAAATTATTCACACTTTAAACTTCAACTTGAATAGGTACTGCATACCTTTCCTTAGCTTTGGCCTATGGCATTAAAAAGGTTTACTAGTGATAATAATGATATTATAAACAATATTGATACATACTATGTGATTTGACTTCAATGTAATAAATTTATATATTTTGCTGCAAATATATTAGTTTCTGAGTGGAGTGAAGAAACTAGTGTTTTTAATTTTACAATGATTTTTATCTTTTTTTTTCATGTAAACAATTTTTCATATAGAAACACTTGTCCAAATGTTTCAACCAACAACTTTTGAATTAGAATTCACCTCTAGATGGAAATTTTCAATAGATTTTCAAAAGTTTAGAGAAAACTACTCAAAATTTCACGAAAATTCCTCTTTTTTTTAATCAAAACTTTATGAAAATTTAATCATCGGTACACTAAAAATATGAAGAATACCTATTATAGTTAAAAAAAAAATTGTAATATGTAAAAATATATTTTTGCTACATATTTTCTGTTATTTTTTTTCTTATTAATGGTGTTTTTCTCTTGTCAGTTAATAGTGGAATATAAAACTAGCGTAATAATTTTTTTGTTTTCAATTATAATGAATTATAATTTTAAAGCAAAGTTGTCTTGAATGAACAGAAGCTCCACTCAAAATCATTTCATAAAAGAAATGATTTATCGATTTATTAAAATTTAGCATACCCACCAAGACACTCCTGAGAAGCGAAGAATACCCATGGTGAAAAGTATGTACAGCTTTTTTAAATTGACGTAATCAGTATCACAATTTCTTTATTTATTTTTTTCTCTATACTCAAAATTTAAGTACCAGTAGGCCGAAAACCACTTTTGAAATGTTATTTCGAAAGTGTTTTTGAAAGACTGAAATTTTTGAGAGGGAAGGGAGGTTTAAGACATTTTGGAGGTTTGTAGCCCCCTCCCCCAAATGCCCTCATCATATACTTAGTGTTGTAATTATATAAATATTGAACTAATAAATTTGAATAATCAGTAATTCAATTATAGTTTAAATCAATTTAACTCATAGATACAATGAATTTTTAAGGTAGTATATACTTAGAATGACTTTAAATAAATCTAAATTATTATTTTGAAATAGGTTATCAGGTTTCTCATCAAGGGATGTGTCTAAAACAGTAAATTTATACATAAAGCGATTATAATTCGTACAGACACGAGAAAGTCCTAAATGTACCTACAACACGTCATAAACAACGCACATGTCAAACTATATACTACGTAGAATACATATTATGTATTATTTTGTACCATAAAAATAAGTAATAAATGTATGTATAAATAGAAAAAGTCGTGATACCATAAATTTCAAAAATAAAAGGTAGACATACTTTGCACTATGAGTATTCTTCACTCCTTGGTTGGTGAGACTTAGTTGGTATGTTACATTAAAAAAAAAAAAAAAAAAAAAAAAAAACTATTTATATTATTTCTTAAATAAAACGATTGTGAGTGAAGCTGCAGTTTACGTAAGACAATTACTTAAATATTATATCACCAATTTATAAAAACGAAAATACTGATGTAATATTCATATTACATGAAAAATACTGTTGATAATAAATACATTGTCGAAGTAGTTATCGTTAAAAAGCATCAATATTAATCAATATTATTATTGTTTTTAATTTTAATTATTATTAATAAGGGTTCACAATCATTTTTATTATCTCGACGGGGAGAAAAAGTTTGGGAAACGCTGTTTTAACTTCTTTACGTTTTCGGTTTTTGGGGCTCTGTAGATTTGTCGCAGAAATTTGAAGGTTCCGTGAACAAAAAAAGTTTGAGAACCATAGGGTAAACTTGGTGAATTCAACAAACAAAAATAAACTTATATTTTAGCTGTGAACATTATAGTTCGTCAACAGACCGACCGGCCATCTACATCCCTCCTCCCCTCCCGTCCTCTCCACTGTCACGTAAAAGGTCACGAGTGCGTCACAACGAGAGACTGTCGAATAAAATATTTACACCGTTCGCAGAAATTGTACGATTTGTTATGACATCATGTCTGTGAGTCCCCGTCGTAGGTTAGGTCGATGTATCGTCGTTCAACATAATATTTAATATTCAGACACAGTTATTATTTACACGTATCGTCCGTCATTCCATCTGCTTATATTATATTAATAATATATTATTTAATTATTATGTACACGAACACTTCGTGATCTGATCCAATTCGTGTGGAAAAAATCATTAGTATGTTATTAATTTATATCTTATGAAATAAACCCAACATACAACACAATACACACCTCAAAGTCTCGTAACACCCTTATATTCGAAAAATAAAAATATTTTTGAATGCGGTTTTTCGAAAATTATTCATGAGAAAATGCAAATTCCAATAACTTTATTGTTTCAACAAACATTTTTTAAAAAATTTTAAAAATATTTTTATTTTTTTATGTTAGGTACTTTATTATTGATATTTTAAAAATAGTTATTTTCATCCTATTTTACAATTCACGCAAAAAAATATCTTCTAATTAAGTAAAAATTTACCAAATAAGAACAGATTTAATTTTTGATTTTTGCTAACCATACGTTGTCCGAACACTGCAAAGAATATTAGCTTTCTGGAAACAGTAATAAACAGTATTAAAAAAATAATTACTAATTACTACTTTTGTGATGATAAACTACATCAAGTTGATCTGTTTTAGTTATAAATGTTGTAATTTATGTATATATATATATATATAAATTTCAGGGGGTGCTAAAATTTAAAATAACTCTGTCGTCAACCTTACAAAATAGTTCTCACCTTAAACTCCTTTATACACTTATTAATATTTTATAGATTATTTAAATTAATAATTTAATAACTATTACATTCCTTTATACCACTGAATATTAAATTTTTATTTATATTTGTACATTGCATATGTGTTCTTTATTCTCACCTCAATTTAAAACAATCTAATGTCGAACCGTTCTGAAAACCATGAGGTAGTTTTATAATTAATGATTTTATTCATTAAATGTGTTAAAATATCTGAATCATTAACAATTACGAACGACTTTCGCTGTCGATTATAAACACATTTTTCAATAATCGCGTATTTTATAAAATAATAACGACTAAATTTTTTAAGTTTGAAAATAATGAAAACACTCTTAACACTCTGAAAATAATAAGCCCCCCCCCCAAATACAGGAGAACTAAATTATATTCTGTGTTTATTTCTTTATTTCTCCTGTTGAATTTTGTAGTTTTTAATCGAACACTGTTAGTCTAAAGTTATAGATTACCCGCAAAAGAATGTCACTGAAATTTTTCAAAACAGATAGCGAAACAATAAGACTGTACTCCGTTTATTTTACCGCGGAAAAAAGCCGATATGAAACGATACAAAAAACTATATCGAAAATTACAAACTTTCTCAACTCCCCGAAAACTTCCCCGTATATGAGCTAAAAATGTTCACAATATATTCCGAACCTTCTGAACGTAGATACATACGTATATTATTATATTATGTGGGGAAAAAAGTGTTCGTCTTTTCCGTAGAAAATAAAACCACCTTTTTTTTTCGGTGACAAAGAGTCGAATTATATAAATGCCTATTATTGAGGTGCAAAGGAAAAATTTGCCTCGGGCCGCTTTTCAGTGTGCACGTACTCGACCCTACACACCACTGCACAATACGGTATAATAAATGTCGGTAGTTAAGGGGGGGGGTATTTTTTCTGATTCGTATTTCTGCGAAAAGGCCACAAGGTGTTATATTACAGTCAATAACTCGGGGAACGCGTGCGTCAATCAAACGCCCTCCCGTCAACGACGACGACGACGACGACGTAATCAGTATAGTACCCCGAACCTACTTTTCGATGAAATTCGGTCACCGCCCGCGCGTGATTGAATAAGGGATGGATAGAGGCGAAAAATCAATAATAATCGATTCCGAACAGAGAACGATTTCGATTTTCTATTCGTTAAAACTGTAGAGGTAGGAATAATATTCTCTTAAAACTGCAAAAATAAGATGCTAATATTCTCCGAAAATATTAATAATATTCTTTAAAAATTGTAGTTATTAAATATGCAAAATATAAGCTTTTACAATAATGTGTTCTCCTAAATTTAAAATACGCTTTTATATCGCAAAAACATCTTAACCTAACTGATATTTAAAGTCAAAATTAATGTAATACAGTTCTATAATTTACTGAAATATTTTGTTTCTTTTAATTAAATCAACAATATAATTTCATTAATAATTTAGCAATAAAAAATTAACTTGGCATTTTATGAACTTTTATAAAATTATATTAATGACACATTTTTAATTAAGAAAATTATTCTATTCATAGTTTTTTCAATAATAACAGACTAAACTTATTTAATATTATATTATTATGATATGTATTTTTTGACAATGGAACACAAAATTTCCATATTCCATAAAATCAATCATAATTATTCTCTAATATTTTTTATTATACGAAATATTCTTTTATCTTAAAATATTCTTAAATATGCGAAAAAAACTTTTGCCGTTGATTTATTTATTTCACAATTTGTGAAGATTTCGAATCCCCGTCTGACTGCATACACTCAAAAAAAATATGTAAACGAATATAACTCCGCCCTCTAGTTATTAGATACGGTAAAAACATGTGTTCAATGAGTATCTAATCAAATAAGTACACCGTCGAAATTTCCTCAACAAATATAGGAAGTAAACATATCACGTTTTTTAGATTCTAAACGAAGTGAAAAAGCTAGTGTTTTTACAATGATATTTTTTTTTTCTGTGTACAACTTTTCGTATAGAAATACTTGTCCAAAAGTTTCAATCAATAACTTTTTGAAACCCGATTCGCCTCTAGACTGTACTTTAAAGAGGTCATTTTTTGAATTTCTCAATTCTTCAATGTTTTTTTTGGAAAAAAACTACCCAAAATTTGACAAAAACGACTCGAAAACCATCATTTTTCGATCAGAACTTTATGAAAATTTAAATATAGATAGAAAATCCTATAAAAAAGATTTTGGCGCAAGAAAATATTGAAAATTATTAACTTCCTTCGTTCAGAATCGTTTTACTGAAGAAATGATTTATCGTTTCTTTAAAATTTAATACGCCCGTCAAGAGAATACCACCCGTCGTGCGAAGTATGTCCGGCTTTTTGTTTGTTTATCATAACAAATATTTATTCGTTTTTATTTTTTTTTTTTTTAATTTGAATTTCATTACATTAAACATTTTTATACGAACAGCATATTATACAAACGAATTATTATGTTTTTGCCATTATCGACTATATTTTAGAGTACTACTCGCCAACTCGAATCTCATATTTTACATAATAATTGACCTAGTTAAATAATTTGTTTTGTTGACAAAAAAAAAAAAAAAACGAGCGAAAAATAAAATGTCACCCCAAGCACAGCAGTGAAAGGGTTAATGACTAATGCGCATAATAAATATAATTAAAAAAAAAAAATACATTTTAAACTAGCCTAAAATAAAAATATAATGGGTAATTATAAAAAGGTCGTTGTTTTTTATTGGTATTACTGTAATAAGCATATTTCATATTTAGTGGTGGTACATTATGCGGTATGAGCGTAAAACAAGTTTCCAGTCTCGTGTATTAGAATAAAAGATTAGATAAAATTTATATTTTAAATCTTATTTAGGAATCACATTTCAAGAAAAAACAAAGTCACCCAAATTTTGAAATTTTTTGTTAGTTCGCTTGTGAAAAAATAAAGAAGAGGAACTTGAGAAAAATCTTTGTGAAAACTCTCTATTTAAACGTATTAATTACAGATTATCCTCATCATGCTATACAAGTGAATACAGTTTTTATTTTTCTTATTGCTTCAATATCGCTGAACGATGATTATTCTAAAATACGCTTGTACTCAACGTGTCTTTTGTAAAATTCGATTTCAAAATCATAAGACTTTCTAAAACATGACACGGTGCTATAGTGTTAGGGTCGCGAACCGAGTTTTTGGCATAGAGAGGGTTCTTCTGCTTGATTAATGATAAAAGTAAAAATCGATAATAATTATTGATAATGAATTCGAGCTTATATGAGCTACGAATACATAATGTCAAAAAAAAAATTGTCGAGGGCTCAACCCTTTTACGTATAGTCAAGCCCCTAGTCCAGTGGTTCCCAATTACCATTGTGCCAAGGACCCCAAGATAAAACTTAATTTGAACCGGGGACCCCCTTTTTACAAATGTGCTTGTGGTAGTTCCTGTTTTTTATACATGTATTGTTTTATTTTACTTTTACTTTATTTTAAACATGAAAACCAAAAAATACATTCTTTTTTTATTATTTATTTTAAAAAACACATATTTTTGTCATATTATGAACACATTTTCTCACGAGAAAAAAAAACTATAAAAAACAACAGGTTTCATCTCGGCAAACACAGCCGTGACATAGTGGACCTCCTAATATCGACCTACGGACCACTAATTGGGAACCACTGCCCTTGTCGAATACACTTTCTTTGTACCACTTCCATACGGCTGCGCGGGCTTGTTGTCAAAACAAAAACGGCAACGAGGACACTCGAAATATTTTATTATAGGTACAATGCAATGGAAGGGAAGAGAAAAAAAAAAAAGCGGACATACTTCGCACGACGGGTGGTATTCTCTTGACGGGCGTATTATATTTTAAAGAAACGATAAATCATTTCTTCAGTAAAACGATTCTGAACGAAGGAAGTTAATAATATA
>JAIPRM010009664.1:0-14537 GCA_025469315.1 Stegophylla sp. TES_Ste_2020 | reverse complement strand
ATTGATCGAAACCTTTGGACAAGTATTTCTATACGAAAAAGTGTTAACAGAAAAAAAAAAAGAAAAAAAAAATAAATAAATAAACATCATTGTAAAAACACTAGCTTCTTCACTTTGTTCAGAATCTAAAAATGTAATTAGTTTATTTTGCTATAAATGTACAAAATATTCTAATGCTAAATATTCTCTATCCTCCAAAATATTCTCAAATATGCAAAAAAAAAATTTTCCCTGTGTACTCTATATAGACTAAATCATCCACATTTTTGACTCCCATTAAACTGCATACACTGAATAACGATATGCAAAAACCTAAAAATCCGGACTCTAATGATGACGAATATAGGAAAAAATATCAGCAGAAAATAATAATTCGTTTTTTCAAAGGTATTTTATAGGTATCTATAGTAGCATTTCTCAAACTGTGGGTCGCGACCCACTGGGAGGACTTGAGTCAAATTTCGGTGGTCTCAAAAAGATTGAGAACCACTGATCTATAGTCTTATATATTTTTCATATTAATTTAATTTTTAGGTTTAACTGCCTATGCTATTATGTTATTTTTTTCAATAACATGAAAATAAATCAGGGGGGCGAACGCAGAAAAAAATTTTGGGGGGTGTTTTGAAAAATAAAATAAACAATTAATAACGATGATTAGCGTGAAGCGGAGAATGTCAATTGTATTGAATTTATGAATATGTGTTTTTTTTTAATGACGATTTCTGGTAGAAATTCTGGTCCAAAAGTTTCATCCAATAACTTTTTAAATCATTACGTGTTATGCTTAGTAAATTTATTTTAAAGTTTAACACTTGTTTTAGCTGTCGATGGTCAATTTGCCTACGCATAGCACGGAATCATCTTTCATGAGTATCTACTTCGAAATTAACATCCAACATTTTAACTGAAGTTCACTATCTAAAAATGTTTATCTGAAAACTTGATATAAATTTTTAAATATGTGCTGATACCATCAGTAGACGCAGAACGTTCGTTTCCGATTTACAAAATACGTATATAATAAGCTTACCAATAATTACTATGCATTTAAATTTGATAGATCAAGAAATGTCTTATTGCATGGTTAAACTTTCAGGAATATTTCATTGTTTTTACATTTTTTAGAAAATTCTAAACATTTTTTTTATTGAGTAAGTAAGAAGTAATTATTTAAAAATTGGCGAAGAGAGGAAATATTTTGAAAATATAGTTTAAATTCGTAAAAATCATAATAGAGAATAATCTTTTTTTAGATGTAGCACACAAGGCTAAGAGACTTTCGTTGACCACGTTCAATCGATCTTAGGCTCCTTGAATGTCTGATGTAAATAAACCATACTCAATAACACGAATAACGATCGGATAAGGTTAAAGTAACTGTCTTCAAGGGTTTTCGAAATCTTAAGTAAGCCATCGATTCCTTAGAGAACATGAGATTTTGAAGACTTTTAAATAATGCTATCAATTTGAACAAAAGAACAGGGCATAGAAGCAAAGGTCGAACTTAGACAGCATATACTGTTTCTAGTAGAGTATAAGAAAAGTAATAGGAGAACGACCTCAGGTGAAAGTCATTGACTGACATTTGGGAATATTTAGTGTCAAACCAAGTGTTACAACCTACGTTTCACTTGACAAATCTGTTAAGATCATTCTGAAGATGATAACAATCATCCAAACTGTTTATATAGAAAAATATCATTATGTGTCATCAGAAACATACATATCAGTTAACTGATATCAAAGAACTGTTAACAAACCAAGTAAACAGAAACAAATAATATTATGTTTTAAGATTTATCATTTAAAATAAATAATATGGATTTTGATTCATTTTAAATTTTATAAAACACAATACTATATTTAGTATGTTATATACATTGAATACGATGCACAAAAAATTACTATCTGATTTTTTTTCTAAAAATTTTTCAACAATTTTAAGTTTGAATATTCATTAAATTATTTCTTCAGAATTTATGAATTAAAGTCATATGTACATATCTATGTGTAAACTTTAAGTCTTTATACTATTTAAAAAGATAAGATTTTGGTTTGATAGTAATTTTATTTATAGTAAAATACAATAAATAATATTATTATACAATTCTAAAAATTTTAAATTGACAACGAAAAATAATAATAATAATAGATAGCATTCAATAAAACAAAATTGTATTTAACATTTGAAATAGTATTTGAATAATAACACTCAAATACTTTACAATAGTTATGATTAAAAATAAAAGATAATGTACTCGTATATTTTCACCGTGAATTTTTTTTTTTTTTTTTATTAAACAAAAACATTGTTATATCTACTACCTTTAAGCAGAGCTTGTGTTGGTAGTAGAGAGTTACATCTTAAAAACTTAAATTATATAATATATATTGATTAATTATAGCAGCATATTGATTATTCGATAAACACAATATAATAAACATTATAAAAAGAGGAAATACAAAAAGAATGAATTTAACAACTTACTCTATACATAGTACATAATAATTTTTTTAGTAAAAAAAAACCTTAAAAGCTAAAATAAATTACATTTCTTGTATAAGCCAATTGTAGATAATTCTTTCATGATCAGAATTGGGATTAGATTTTATAGTTTTCTTTATAGCAAAAGGCATTGCGTTGAAAAAAATTGGTCCTAAATAGTCAACAAATCTTTGTCCAATATTTTTTTTAGTATAATTATTTGGGATGTCATAAGTTCTATACGTTTTGAATATACATTATCATTTACAGGAGTCTTTTTAACAATAAACATGATAGCAAATTTTTTATAAATTAAGTTGATAGGTAGAACGCCCAAACATTTATAATTTAATTTAGTTGATCCTTCTAACGTGTTTTTATCAAGGCACCTCCTACGTACTATTTCGCTCTGCTGTACAGTTAAAGGCTTAATAGCATTTTCATATGTGCCACCCCAGACAATTATACCATACTGAAAAATAGATTGGTAGAGTAACAAGTACATTAAGCGCATATAGTATCTGGTGAGATTATTTTTCTCAAACAATATATTTTGTACATGATTGTCCTTAGACGCATAGTCATACTATTTATGTGGACTTGCCATTTCATATTTTGGTCGAAGATTAGGCCTAGGTATCTTACCCTAGATACTCTTTTTATTTTGCAACTATTATAGTTGTGTAAATTATCCGTGATTTCGATTTCATCAAATGGACTTTGACAAGAGTACATAGAAAAAGCTATAAACTCTGTTTTATTTAAATTTAAAGTAATTTTTATTGTATTTAGTTTTCGAATAATTTGGTGTAGTCCAGTAGATGCTTTAGCATAGACAGTGTCCCACGATGTATCAGAGTACAGTAAATATGTATCGTCTGCATATGTAAATATTGAACCATCTGTCTGTGAGTCACAGATGCTGTTAATATACATTATAAATAAAATGGGGCCTAAAACACTTCCTTGAGGAATACCACAGTTAAATACACGTTCTTTACCCAAAACGTCATTTAACATAACCTTTTGCGTCCTGTCCTTCAAATAACTCGAAAACCAGTCACGACTATTATTTTTCATTCCAAAATTTGGTAATGCTTTTAACAGGATTTTATGGGTCGCCAGTATCGAATGCTTTGGCAAAATCTAGGAAAATCCCTATAGTTTTTTCACCGCGATCCAGCCCTTTATATATATATATGCCTAGCAACACTATATATTGCATCCACAGAACCTAGACCTGTCCTAAACCCAAATTGGTTCTTTGAGAGAAGATGATTTTTTTCTAGGAAACTCATTAGTCTAGATTTCACAATTTTTTCTAAAAGTTTGGAAAAATTGCATATTACGTAAAAGTTTCGCGTCCGTCAAACCAAATATCAAAGATATTATATCGGTATATTAATAAATATGTAGGAGTGAGCAGTGAACATAGAAAAAGTTGTTACTCGACATATACATACATTTAAGGCGATTAAATAAATTTTAAACTTTTTATTATCACTAATTCATAGTTTTTCATTAATAAATAGATGACTTTTATTTCGTAAAATTTTCGATCGTGAGATTAAAAGAACGCTAAATTATTCCAACACATTTCATAATCGAAAACAATATTTTAACCAAGTTAAACCGTAAATTCAATGTTTGTTATAATTGAAATACCATATTTTTATAGTATTATAAACTTTACTTACTTTTTAATACTTTTCGTGAGCCTTATTATTTTCAATTTGAAACTTTTATTCAGTTCTCGTTGCATAAATAATAGTACTATTATTTTTCTCTTTTGAACAAAAAGATTTATATAAGTTATAATCATTTATAAACATTTTTGTAACTATTATAATATAGTCATCGAAGAAAAATAAAAGAACATAATATTTTTTTGTACTCACTTTTCGTATTAAATGTATTAAAACTTGTGAAATTGATTGTTAAAATATAAATATTGATTCAATCACAGGCGTTCCTACATTAAAGATTTTTGAAGAAGTTTCAAAATTGTTTGCGAACTTGTTTAAAAGGAGTCAGTGTACCCCCACACTTCCTTTTATAATGCGTCACAATTAATAAAGTGTTAACTAATTACTATACTGTACCTATTACTAATTATTCCTTACATTTTATAAATATATGTTTCATTTATACATTATTTTCTATATGAGTAAATAGTTTTTATATATCTAAAATAATTTATATGCATAGATGAGAAAAAATTTAGAAACTCAATGTTTTTTTAAAAAAATTTTCGCCATTTAAATTTATTTCTGAAAACTAAAAGATTAGATATCATTACAATATCATTGTTTATACAATAATTTCTACTGTTGTAGATAATTTTGTTTACGGAATGTGAACTAAATTCGTGTAACACATTCAATTAATCACATTGTGTATATGTGTAACGCTTAAATTGTGTATTATAGAATTTCACGTCTATTGACAATCGATAATTTCTCTCAACGCACACGCATACTTAGTTAAAATCACATATTATGTATAAACCACTAAATACGTAAACCCGGCCTCAACGATTTCAAATTGTTATACAGATTCGGATAAATATATGAATTATAACGATTGCTCTGGTGAAATACGTTTAATTATTAAACTTTTAGATAGAAAAACAATACGCCTGAATTGTGTGAATCATAATTTTCTTTATATAATAAAAATACTTAATATATTTAATCACTTAATGCCGAGATACTATTTAATTAAAAAAAAAATATCTTCAACGAGTTTAAATAAAATTATTGATTGAAGTAAACACTTTGTTTAATGTGCCTAATAATAATAAGTATATGAAATAAGTAAAATATAAAAAAATACCCACAGCTAACATATTTAAACACATACGTGTACGTGTACAGTACACATTATGTGTCACATTAATATACACATTCTTTTTTAGAGCATGGAGGTTGATGATTATTCAGTATTTTTTTATTTATTACCTTTTAGGCTCTGCGCAGAACGACAGATATATTGGTTTTACAAATATGTGTTTTATTTTCTTTCCTCCGTATGTATGTATAATCACGAGTTCGGGTAGAAACACTGGTCCAAAAGTTTCGATCTCTATAGACTCCTACAGGTCGAAAATATTATTTAGTTGGTACTTTTGGCAGGTCGTTTTTCAAATTTCTCAATACTTTTTATGAGCGCACGCAAAAACTACCCGAAAATTTACAAAAAACGTCATAACCTGAACGGTCATAAATTCAATTTTAAATTTTAACACAATTTCAAAAATAATAGAGCTAGAAATCTGAAACTTTCGCCCACTACTAAAAATAGTCACACGCATAACTCATACGATTTTCAAAAACATTTGACCAATTTTGAGGTAAGTACAGAACACACAATAATTATCGAGTACCCAACATTTATTAAGTATACGTGTAACCTAATTGACTCTATCAGAATTTTTTTATTGAAGAAATGATTTATCGATTGTTTAAAATGCAATACACACACCAAGAGTATCCCACCTAAGGAGCGAAAAGTATTCCAAGTTGTGAAATATAGGTACATCTTTTTTTCTTAAAACAAAACTACTTTCATAATGCTTTCTTACTTGCTTAAAATGTGTTTCAATAAAATACTAATCTATGAAGTCATTTTTAATATTGAATTTTCAGATTTTCTTATTTTTTCGGACATTATTCAACATTTTTATGTAACCATTAGTTATGTAATAGCTTTCTTTGCTATTAAAAAGAAAAACACGAATATGTTTTTTTGAATCATTTATAATATTTATTTCGATAAAAATATGCTTCTATAATTATTTTTAATACGTTTACCAAAGTAAAATTGTTTTTAAATTTCATTAAAATGTTTTTAAGTATGTTTATTAATATAAAAATTATAATAAATAATTCGAGTAATTTTCACCGCTTTAAGGGCATTTTTATGTTGTTTGGGCCATCAATATCCAGGCCTTATTATTATTGTTTGAATATAATATTTTCCAAGCCAAATGATAAGATACAGACTTTTTGTAATTTTTTTACATGATAAATATTTTACTCGTCTTTATGTTGCCTTTAATCTAGCAATTAACGGTTCTAAACGACTGAATAAATTGTATAATATTGTCGAATATAGTTTATAAAGTAAGTACCGACTTTCACGTTGAAATTAAAGTCAACGCTGTGTTATGCTTACCTATAAATGTTTTATTTGAAATAAGACAGTAAAAATACAATTTATTTAAATAACACAATCGAAAGCAATATTACTGTAGTTGCGTATATTTTACGAATATACCAGAGGACTACGGGGTAAAACTAAGGAGGGCGTTTAAAATAGTTGACGTAAGTAGGTGGCGCGGCAACTTGGATCCTGAAGAATCACTTGTTTATAGTCTCGTGTGCCGGAGAGTTTTGCTGCTTTCCGAACATTGCACTGCAAACGAATATTTATCCGGTGGCCGATCATACATTTTCAAGTTGCACACCAATGCAGTTGTATAAACTCATTAATCGACAAGGTTAGTATAATACTCAATAGATTAAATAATAAATAAAACAGTCGACCGATAATATTAAAATAAATACATATTCCGAATATATGCATGTAATTAATTTACGTATTACTTCTCTCTCTTTTTTTTTTTTTTTTTTTTTTCAATTATTTTTACGTGTTGTTTTTATTTGCCGTATTTTTATTACAAATACTATAAATAATAATATTTTTGATACCACACACGGTAATGGTATCGATTACAAATTAAATAAATGAATAAATCTCATTCGATATTTAAATATTATGTGAAAAAAAAGCCTAATATTTTTTACAAAACTTTATCTCAATAACAAAAAAAACTACCCCAATTATAAAATGTTATGACTCAAGTCTTCCTTTCTACGTAATAATATATTCTATAATTTATTTATATTTATTTAATTATATTTCAAAGTATAGTCACATTTTTTAATTCGTATAAATTAACAAAATCTTATAGACACATTTAATTCGACAACGATAAGTAATATGACTGTTATATTGTTAGTAGGTATCATATGTTGTACTTTATATTGAAAATATAGCTTTCATAAATATTGAGAAGATCATAGAGATTGGATTTTGAGAAAATATTTGACATTTATTAAATTTCGAATACGTTGGTATAAACAAAACTAACACAATTTCGAGTGTGTTTTTCAAGCGGTGAAGTGGCACCAAATGGTGCAAACACATGTATTTTAATAGTGCGAATAAAAACTTAGTAGAAACAATTCATATTAAATTGAAAACGTGTAATTTAATTCTTATTAAAAATTGACTTGTGACTCATTTAATAAAGTATATAAATTATTAATTAATTAATTAATTAGTTTTGCGCGGAACAATAAAACACATTTTAAGATTAAAACTACAAAAAAAAAAATTATAATACCGTGACGTTTATGTCTAAAGAAAATTTAAATTGTCAAATAACCATAACATAAACCACATGCTTCGTTAATGAAATGACATATTATATTAGTTTACTTTGTAGCTATGACAATAGAACTCCATTATTAAATGTGAAAAAAATAGAATATAATACTTTGTATTATTTTATATAAACTACCCTGTAAACATTTCGGGACATACCCACACATATACGAGTATTTTTGTGTGTGTACACGAGTATATTTAAATAATAATGAAAATTATGACATCGATTAATAAAATGTATCATATTCAACACGATTATATAATCAAATTTCATAATTTTAATGTTATATTAAAACTTAAAGCTCATTTTTATAATTTATAATAGTAGATGATACTACTACGTAATTTAGTACGATACACACATACATACATAATAAACACAATAATATATGTTCAATAAAGGATAAAATATAAATGAATTACTTCAATTAAATATATTTTTACATTACGCATGGTATATTAAAGGAATAATTTTTTTTGAGTCTTTTTATATTGGTATTGAGACTTATTTTATCTGAGTAATGCTACTAATATTTCAATATCACTGTTTAACCAGAAAAAAGTTTTCATTTGTTTTTTTTTTTTAAAGTTTTGAATTTTGATTTTTTAGCAAAATTATTGATACAATTTTTGACACGTTTACTTAAAAAAAAAAAAAAAAAAAAAACAATTTGTCGTAAAAATTACTTTGACTTGTGATATTTATTTATTTATTAAATAAAAATTTGTTTACATTTTTGAACTTTTTTTTTCTTTTATTAATATTCGAAAAAATAATAAGACACACAGTATGATCCTTTATAGTTATTTTTATATTATAATATATATTCTCGAAATCAACCCATATTAAGGATGATGCGCATTGTTAATGAGAACCCTGTCTCTTTTGATTATTAATAGTAATTTATAACATATCTGTTTAATCTTGTCCTACACATTTTCTTATAAGTATATTTGTATATAATTGTTGTAACTATTCATGTATATTTTAATGTATCATTAATTATCTGTACTTGGGCCTCGGCCCGTTCTGCAATAAAATAAAATAAAATAAAATAAAATATTAGAATAGAATGCAACAGAAAAAATTCGATTTGAAATCACAAAAATTATTAATTATTTCCTTACTAACATGCTAGAATAATATAAATAAAGCTAAGGTGAGGACAAACCTAACCGTTAAAAGAAATCCTAAAAACTGAATCTCCCAGTTTTTAGGATATCTTTCAGATATCTGTGTTCCGTTATTCATCAGTGATAGCACCGATGAGTAATTATTATAGTTGTTTAGTTTCTCTTTACATCCAAAACCCTCCAATGGCATCTAAGATGACTTCATCACTAATTATGTCTAAAATTCGGTTGATGAGATGTAGTCGATTTGTTATCATTTTATTTTGTGCTAATGAGTAATAACATTTAATTTTTCTTTTTGATGGTTTGATTACAACATCCTGATACCATCACTGACGAACATATGGTATATCCACTAAATTGTTAAAAAAATATTAAGTGAAGTCAGGCCAGAGTATACCTATTTGGGATCCTGACTTTTTGGGGGAATTGTTTTTTTCTTTTTTTCATAAAATCGCTACCTATTTTTTTTTTTTTTTATAATAATGATTTTTTATTACATTTCAAATAAAAATCGTTATAAATATAAAACGTTAATGTTCCTTTTATTTATTAACATTTTCTTTTTTATTAAAAATATTTTTCATGCTTTAAAGGATGCGAATAATTGTTTGATAGTCTAACCAAAGTCAAATGATTGTAAAATGTAATTCTCTGATAAGAGTATCATGAGAGAATTTAAGTTGTCTTGCGTAGAAGTACTTCTGTAATTATTAATTATACGTCTCAGTTTAAAAAACGCTAAAAAAAATTTTAGAAATCTTTAGAAAAATTTATTGTGTTTTGTAGAACGTTGATACCCACAGGGTCATGATATACTTTCCATATAAATACCATTTGTAAACATTATTATTTTAGATTCTATGGAGTGAAAAAGATAGTGATTTTATAATGATTTTTATTTTTTCTGTAAATACTTTTTCGTATAGAAATACTTGTCCAAAAGTTTTTACCAACAATTTTTTAAATCGAAATTTGCCTCTAGATGGCACTTTCAGATCACGTTTAGAAATTCTTAATAATTTTCCAAAATTTGGGACAACTACCCACAATTTTACAAAAACGCGAATAAAACTTTTTTTTTTAATCCAAACATTATGAAAATGTATACATGTGTATATACATACTAATGTAAGCAATGTATTGGAGCAAAAAAATTAGTAATACGTGAATTTTGTTTTTCTCTTCTGAGTTAATAGTATAATATGAAAATGGCCGATTAAAAAATGAAAATATTATGAATCAGTAATAAACTTTATAATTTTTAAGTAAAGAAATTACAAGCTGAAGCTTTCTGAAGCTCCTCTCAAAATCTTATTATTGAAGAAATTATTTATCATATTTTCTTTAAGATTCAATGCACTCACCAAGAGTATCCCACCCGAGAAACAAAGAATACCCATGGCGCGAAGTATGTCCGGCTATTTATATTATATAATATTATAATCTTCTGCTACTTCTGCTTATCATTATCAACTATCATACTAAAATTAGAAAATTAATTTCTATAATGTTAATAACTTTATTTATTCTATAAAATACAAAATATTATCATAATTTGAAATAAAAGATATGAAAATCACAAATACACAAATGAAAAAAGTCAAAATTTTGTAATTAAATTATACAGATGACAAAGGAAAATAATAATTTGAATTTTTAAAGTTTTTACGAATTAAACAGAATACAAGACTACGTTCTTTTCCTTGATAGGCCCCAAATTCTCGTGAGCCATTAATCCGGGCCGAATGACGTTATTTCCAAACCAATTGACAAAAATACCTCTTCACAATCACTAGTAAAATTGACGTCAATTTCAAAATTTATTTGGTAATTTGATGCTTTACAAGTATTATACTTGTGGGTTTTCATTAAATTCAACCAATTTAAGTGTAGTACATAATTATAATTTGAAGATACATTGTATTCACAAAAAAAAAAAAAAAAACGATTACATATTATATTATAAAGTCAAATGTGTACAAAATAAATACCAACTATAATCAATTTCATAGATAAATCTTACAAGTATTTCTAAAGATAAATCTTTTCATTATAAGCATTTTAAAAGATGGCAGCTCTTCACCAAATAATAAATAAGCAATGAAAAAAGTTATAAGCTCAAGAACATATAGATAGTATTTTTTATATCGACAACACATGTCACATAGTAAGTGGATGATATTTATGCCCATGAATATTGAATGTGAAATTGACTTTCATATATTTTATAGATGTACGTAGAATTGCTGTTACGCTACAGACTTGTAACGAATTCAAAGTAATCCAAAAACGTTCAAATAAATAATTGATAATTACTTTGAAAAACATTTATCACTCCTTTGATTGATTTAATTTTTTATCGCTTTCGTACGTTCCCAATTCATTTAATTGCAAGTTGTGACAATGGGTACCACGGCGGTTGAAACAAGTTACAAGTGTTCAATATCAGATTCAAAACGAGGAAAAAATATTCACAAATTTAAAAAAAAAAAAACTCTGAATTATTCCATTACGCGTTATGTTAGATGACAATTATTTTCAAACTAATAACGCGTGATATATTTCTTATTCAAATTTATCACCATATTTAAAACTTTTACTTTTTTATTTTAATTAAACCAATGACGTGATAACAGTAAACGAAATTATGATTAGTAAAAATGACAACCCGTTTTTTTTTTCGTTATGAATCTCGGTTTTCATAAAGAAGAATCCAATAGTTTCAAACGCTAGATTTTTTGCGAAAATAATTCATTTTAGATTCTAAGTGGAGAAAAGAATCTAATGTTTTTACAGTGAAGTTTATTTTTTTTTTCTGTGGACACTTTTTCGTATAGAAATACTTGTCCAAAAATTTTGACCAGCATATTTTAGAATCAGAAATGTCTTCGAGGTGGTATTTTTGAGAGGTTCAAAATTTTCAATAGTTTTTCTAAAATTTGTGACAAAATACCTAAAATTTGACAAAAACGGCTTAACAATATTTATTTTTAATCTAAACTTTATGAAAAATTAAACATCGACTGAATATTGAGAAATGATTTATCGTTTCTTTAAAATTAAATACACCCGTCAAGAGAATCCCACCCGTCGTGCGAAGTATGACTGGCTTTTTTTTCTCTTTTAATTTTTTTTCCTTTATGTATTATTGACATACTTCGCAACACGGATATTCTTCTCTCTTCGGTCAGATACTCTTGGTGGGTGTATTAAAAATGATGACTATTATTGTTCTTCATATTATAAACTTCTTTCATTCAGAATCGTCTTATTGAAGAAATGATTGATCATTTCTTTAAAATTTTACACACTCACAAAGAGTATCTAACTCAAAGAGCGACGAATATCCATGGTGTGAATTATATCAGGCTTTCTTGTCTATACATTACTTTTTTTTGTTTGTAATAAACTAATAATAATAAACTTTATGATGTTTAAGTTAAATTTTCTTATATAAGCTGAAACTCTGTAGTCCGTTCAGAACAGTTTTATTGAAGAAATTATTTATTATTTCTTTAAAATTTATCACATCCACCAAGTCCCAACCGAAAAGTGGAAAATACTTACGGTACAAAATATTAATAGTTTTTTAAAATTAAATGAACTCAATACTATAAATGATAAAACATAGTATTATACAATTATACAATTGCAAATTTAGTCTTTAGGCACTCAAAGGCTATATTTTTTTATTTTTTTTTTTTTTTTGGTCCATTCAAGGAGGGCTAATAGATTTAACTTGAAACTTCTTTCCAATCGTGTTAACTTAAATTAGCCACTTAAGAAAACGAAAAAGTTATTTCACCGTTTTGACAGGTGTATGTTCGATATTTTTAGAGATTTCACCTCCGTTTGGGAGGTATTATGCTATTAGTATAACCTATTGGTCGATGACTGTGATATTTCGCTGATAATTGTGATACTTTATAAAAATGTATATATAATATAGTTTTTTGACTGATATACTATTTTAAATATTATTGCTTAACGTGAAAAATTTAATAGATATATAATATCATTAATTTAATTTTAGTTTCCGAGTGGAGTGATGGTTTTACAATTATGTACTCGTATATATTTATTATTCTATGAAAACCTTTTTAAAGGTTAACTAACCCCAACCAGTTTCAAGTACGTCCGATATTTTTTTTTTAAAACAATTTTTTTGAATAATTATTAGTAAATATTTTCATTAACCTATAAAAAATTAAGTAGATAAAGTATACTATGAAAGTCATTGAAATTATTTTCTGCCCCTAAAAATTTACGATTCCAGCCTACACATAGCCTAACGTTAAATTTGCCACTGCTAATACAGTTGAATAAAAATGCACATTATTTATGGTAATACGACATCTCAGTAATCAAACAATACAAATAAACAAAAAAACACGTGACACGACGCGACTACTGCACGGACGAAGGTGAGTGCAAGTTGACGGAATGACTAAATTTAAAATTAATAATAGCCATCGATAAACTTGAACGTGTCTCCTGTAAACATTACGCCCCGTATCCACAAGCCCTGTACACATGTCAGACTACCGTCACACAAAATTACGGAACGAGACAAATGGACCGGCATCTCAACATCTATCAGCGTATATTGGTATATGGAGTATATTGGAAACCAAGCAGTCAGTATTCAATGAGTACGGTGAAAAAAAATTACTGAAAATAAAATTTAGATTTTTCATTGACATTTATTCCGAGTTCGTCATCTTAAATTAAGTTTTACCAATCATTTTTCAAACTCAAAAGTCACTGTCTCGTTATATCTAATAAGGCTTCACCACTGTTGATTGATAATACTAATCGTAGAAAGTGAGGACAATTGGTCGAAAAGTATATAGACGAACGTCTAGTGTTAAAAAAAAAGTGATCGAACTCTTTTTTTTTTTTTATCGGAAAATTCGTATTTTGAGGCGTTAGTCATAAGCAGAGCTCATAACTTGTATCATATTTTTTATTTTTTATTGAGAGGTCCTTTAAATCCCACGTGAGTTATAAATTTATTTCAGATAACTAAGAAGCTAATTAAATTAAATTAAATTAAATTTCAAGGTGCATATTTTTGCATATTTCGAAGTATAAGTGCTATATTTCCGACATTATTTTTGTATATTTAAAAATTTGCTAATTACTATTTTGCTCTTTCAAGTCTTTGAATTTTCCGTAGTCTTTAAAATATTTTTTCTTCATAATTACACGTAATTATAGTTATATTAATTATTTATATTTGTAATTAACTCATAGTAATTAATTAGTTCTTCTTCTTGTGATATAAGTTTTTAAGCATTTTATATGAATATTTTTAAGGGCATATTATAGCACTTATAACACCTTTTTTTTAGATTCTGAATGAAGTGAAGAAGCTAGTGTTTTTACAATGATGTTTATTTATTTTTTTTATTTTTTTTTTCTGTGTACAACTTTTCGTATAGAAATACTTGTCCAA
>JAIPRM010009663.1:0-14537 GCA_025469315.1 Stegophylla sp. TES_Ste_2020 | reverse complement strand
TTTAACACATACCTACATACAATCTTGAAACTAAATTTTTTTTCTACCTCTCTATGACGGAAAACTCTTTATAACGGAAAAATGTTTGGTCCCAAACGATTCCGTTTTAGAGAGGTTTTACTGTATTATAATACCCGTGTTACAAAAATTAATTAATGCGTAAAACCCGCCGCCGGGGGCGTTATTTCATTTTTTTTTTACTGTAGATGTCGTCAAAATCTGGGAGTCGCACTTACACCCCCCCCCCTCCCCCCATCTAAGATAAAAATATTGTAATTTTGAAGCCTCGAAAATGTCTGATATTACAAATTTCCATCGTTATTAAAAAGTACTTACTTTCTTTTAATGCCCATAGGATAACAGTAATTTATTATTATTCAGAGTTTATTACTGGCTTATTATTTTTTTTTTTTTCTATTTCGAATCATTCAATTGGAGTTACGAGAGTAATATAATGTATTAAATTTCAGTTATAACGTAGGAAATTGATTGTTATTGGGGGGAAGGGGTGATTCTCTGTGAGTCGGTGAGATTTTAACAAATTTTTTACAACCCTCTAATATTCTGTCCAACTTACGCCATTGTATATAAACTCCACAATCAGAGGAGTTCTTGAGAGGGACATACCCCATAGAATTTAAAAACCGAGGAAAATTTCGATAATTTACTTATAATAATTTCATTAATACTGATTTCAAAATATTACGTTACTTGAATTAATTTACTATTGTTATGTAGACTTATTATTTGTATTGATTTTATTGTTTTCATTATAATATACTTACTTATCGGTAAATAAACTATGACGTTTTTCTCACTACACTAAAAAAATAAAAATAGAAATCCTGAAATTTACCTTATGAGTACCATTGACCATAATGGCACTATATATCCACTTTCTTCTCTTTTCTACTTGTCATTTCAGTTTGACAAGATAAATTCATTTTAATAGAAAATCATGTTTTTTTTTTAAAACAATAACAATATTTTTATATTTATAAGTGGGTATCTTCAATTTTTCAACTTTGCAGATGTGTTCGCTGTATCATTAAAGTTACTTTTACTCCCCCTCATCCTTTTTTTACACCAACTACAAATTATTCACTTAAACGCTTATCTCTAATATTATGGTGAAACCTGAAACTCTTAAAACTTAAACTGCAATAAATTATTCCGTTGTAAGTGGCGTTAAGTTGATTTAATTTTAATATCATGGTCAATAGTCGGGACCACAGCAGTGAATAGTTTTATAGTGTAGAGGAATTAAAGGGACGCAGATTATCGAAATATAGGTGACCCAGGAGCGAAACACGATTTAAGGATATTAATTAATCCTTGGTAAACAAAAAATAAAATAGTTATTATAGGTACTTTATTAAGATGGAGTTTATATAAATGATGACCATCCTTTCTGGAGCAAAATAAAATATCTTTTGTGTGTGTGTGTGTTCTTTTTTTTTTTGAGGGGGGAGCCTGGGCTCTTCCCTTAATCTGACGTATGTCTAGAGTGTATACATAATTTGTGTTTAAATAATATATTATGTGACTCTCTTTCAGATATTGAAATACAATTGGTGTTGGACGCTAAAAAACCGAAATCACCGAGAATGTTCTTCTTGTTGGAAGAGAATCGTAACGTAATGAACCACAGTATGATTCTGGAAAAGAACGTCCAGTCATGTAAAACGTTTAACGTATATCTGAAGGTTAGATATTTAAGGATTTTAGATTTTATCCTTTTCCTGACATTATGTCGCCAAACTAATCGGTACCTATTTTTGATTTCTCGTCTTTTCAGAACAATGTCCGTGACAAATTGACGTCGTTGGAAGCCGAGTTGAGGTACAGAATCATCGAGGAGGACAGGAAATTCACCAGGACTCTGACGCCGGTCATAGATCTGGACAACGAGCTGTTTGCCGTCTCCAGGGACTCGATAAGCATACAAAAGAATTGTGGAGGAGACAATATTTGCATACCGAATCTCCGACTGATTGCCACACCGTAATGATGCGTCACGCGAATCGTTTTTTGTTTAATCTCACTGTCTTTTTTTTTTTTTTTTTGTCAAAATTCAGTAATAGCGAGTCTTTTCTGCTCGGGTCTAGCGAAAAGTTAAAAGTCGACGTCATAGTACAAAACGAAGGAGAAGATTCGTTCGAGACGACTTTCGACATGACAGTGCCGCCGGGCGTGAATTACGTGAAAATAGAGAGAATCGATAACAACGAGAACGATATACCTGTCCAGTGTTCGGCACCGTCAATGATGACTAACTACACCTTGCACTGCGACATCGGCAACCCACTACCTCGTGATAAATACGTTAGTCACGCGTCCGTCTCGTATTAATAATATTATAATACTAATAATAAAATTATAACTATTGTAACTGATACAAGCTATAGATGGTAGTCGGTACCTATTTTTTGTCCGGCTAAAAGTACTTTGGTTCCCTGACTTCAAAAAATCAATGCACTCCGAAATTCAAACCTTACTTACTTAAACGGTTAAGATGTGAAACTTCATAACTGCATTTTTGGTAAAATAGTATTTTCATCGTCGAAAAATCATCATTCGCGGAACATAGATGGAAATAGAGGGTCTTTGGGAAGCTAAATCCTCTCGAAATCACTCTAAGCCCCTCAGAATTTTTATGAATTATATAAGGTTAATACCATTAGGTAGGCTAAAGAAGGCAAAATAAATATTTTAGGTTCCCAAAATGTTTAATCTCATTCCGCCACAATGCTATTAAAAATCGTTTGTGATCATGATAAATTGTGGACGTAGTTTGATATTCAACACGTTTAATTTCGAATATGGATTTAAAGTAGTCGGCTTTTAAAACGTTTTTATCTGAAAAGTGGTTATAAAGATTCACACGTCTTAACGATTTTCAACATTTATACCAGGACTATGTTGGTACAGGTTGATTCAAAAAGAATTCCACGTCTTTGAAAATCCGTATTTATTAAAATAAAAATGATGGAACTTTTTAATAATTAATTTGCCCAGTTACTGTAGCCGCTTCGGAAAAATATTTCCTTTCTTTGCGGAGCTTTTGAGTTTAGATTCTGAACAGAGCGAAGAAGCTTATAAACTTACAATGATGTGTACCTATATTTATTTATTATTTTTTTTTTTTCGTTCTATAAACCCTATTATTGCGCACAGAAATAAACTAATCCGAAAGCTTCGATCAGCCACATTTTAAATTAAAATTCAGCTCTAGATGATACTGAGAATTTTTTGAAATACATATTATTTCAAAAAGTTTACATGTGTTTTACATTTGTCGCTTTGATTGCTAACCATTATTGGGCCCATTGAGCCCAATGATTATATATATTTTATTAATATATAATATTCGAACATTGTTTGTAACCATAGCAACCATGGTACCCATGATATCTTAGTGATTATTGTATGATAACTGAACCTCTGCTCAGAATCGTTTGATTAAAAAATTATTTATCGTTTCTTTAAAATTCAATGCAACCAAGAATATCCCATTCGAAAAGCAAAGTATATCTATGGTCTAAAGTCTGTCCGGCCTTTTTTTAATGATTTGGTACTCATTTTGAATTAATCTGTATAATAAATGGACTATACTATACATATGTTACGAGCAATGTGGAATACCGGGCAATGTACACATTGCCCGGTCAATGTGATCCTGCCCGGGCAATGTGAACCAAGAATATTATCAATAAAAACTATGAGATTTTTGAAACACGCTGTATAAACATATAGTATAGATATTTATGTATATTTACTATAAATAGTGTAGAAAATCAGACAGACTATGCAATTCCAAATGTCATGCTTCTAAATCTTGTGTAAATAAATAGGTACCTATTAGTATATTAGTATAATATACTAAAATTAAAATAATAATACTGGTTTTTTTTATCAAAATATTTGTAATATAATGAGATTTAGAAATTTAAAATTTATTAAATAATATAATAATTCGAAAGATAATATATAACAGGTTAGTTTTGTTTAGTTAATTAAAAACTAACCATTAATTAATTAATGATATTAGTTAATTTTTTTTCATACCATCAATATAATAATATTATAAATCCATAATTAAATTAAATTTATTAGAAAAATTACATAATGATATTACATATAATATTCTTGGTTCACATTGCCCGTAACACATATTATACTTTACATAATATACTATGCCATATATGTATAACATTTTATATCGTCTGATATTAATTAGCAGTTATAAATAATATGTAAAACTACAGTAATAGATTTCGTATAATTTACACGTTTAGATCCGATTCAACGTCGTTTTGGAACCGTATCAGACCACCGAAACGAAGGCCAGGTACGATTTCCAAATGTCGGTAAACAGCACGAATCCGGAGAACTTCGATTCCATATCGGACAACTCAAAATACTTGGGGATTCCTCTCTGGGTGGAAACCGATCTGATCATCGAAGGAACGTCGAAACCCGTGGACGTGCACTACAACATCACGATGGACGAGACGAGCAGCGTTACCGAAGAAAAACAGATAGGGCCGCAAGTCATTCACATTTACGGCATCAGAAACAAGGGACCTTCGGACATATTAGAAGCCGAAGCTTACATCGACTGGCCCATGTTTACGTTGGCAGGTAATACATATTATATTAAAGTTGATTCGATATTCGGTACGACGGGACACTATGAACATAACCCTACCATATTATTTTGTTCTTCATGCCAATATAATAATGTGTTCTGTACAATGTAATATTATTTTTAACATGACGTTATTAAAGTGAACTTTAAACCACTGGTTGGATAGATGAAAAAGGTGGTACAGGATTAAAACACAATTTCGAAGTCCTAACTCCTAATTAATCATTGATATATATATATTTATATATATATATATAAAAAAAGAAAGGTAAAGTAAAATAAATTAAAACAAAGATAAGTAAAGTGTAGATAAGAAAGCTGGACATACTTCGCATCACGAGTATTCTTCGTTCCTCGGGTCAGATACTATAGGTGGGTGTGTAGAATTCTAAAGAAATAATAAATAATTTCTTCAATAATACAATTCTTAACGAAGGAAGTTAATAATATAAAGAACAATAATAATCGTCATTTTCCAAAAAAATTTTTTCACATTTATCATTGTCTATCTATATTTAAATTTTCATGAAATTTGGATTAAAAAAAACCTTTAAGGTGTTTTTTTTCCAAATTTTGAGAACTTCGAAAAGTTACCTCTCAAAAGTACCGTCTAGAAGCGAATTGTGATTCAAAACGTTACGGGTTGAAATCTATGGACAAGAAATTCCGTACAAAAAATGTTTACAGAAAAACAAAGAAATGTAGATAAAATAAAAATCATTATAAAAATACTAGCTTCATCATTTCACTTAGAATCTTAAAGATCATCTGGTAGTTTCACGAGGCCCTGTGCTTTTGGTATCATAGCTCTCCTCGTTAATCCGTATCGATTTTGAACGTAAAAATAAGTATAATTATAAATTACATTGTGTGTATACGTTTTTTCAAGAGTGAAAATGAAATGAAAATAATCTTTTTTGTTTTTTTTTTCGTTGTTTTGTTTTGCAGGAGAACCACTTTTGTACTTACTCGAAATGCCCGAGACCAGCGGACAGGTGAGATGTGAGCCGATCGAGGAAATCAATCCGTTAAAAATAAATGTAAGTTGGATTCTCAAAATATTTTCGGCGAACGAATAAACGGGAAACGAAATATTATGATAATATTTAGAGCCCGATTTTAAATTGCCCAATAGCTATCAATAAATGTTCTAAAAAGTAACTAAAAATACTTTTGAACACAATAATGCATTTTGAAAAAATACAAAATTAAATAAATATACACTTAAAAACTGCCAACTGGACACACTACGCGCCGTGAGTATTCTTTATTACTTGGGTGCTATGCTCTTGGTGGATGTATTGCATTTTGAAAAACGATAAATAATTTCTTCAAAAAACGATTCTCAAGAGAGCTTAAGTTAATTATTCAGAACAATAATAAATGCCAGTTTTATATGAAGTATTTTCAACTATTTAATAACATAATTAATCAAACTCAATGAATTATTTTTGAGAATGATCAATTTTGCCTTGCTTCAAAATGTACGGTTTTTATAATAATAAAAAACATTAGAAAAATCGCTTCACTCAGAATCTTAAATTGACTTAAATGATTCAAAATTAAAGATAAAATGAATTTAAACTGACTGAATAAAAAGCGTATTTTTTTTTTTTTTGAAATAGTAATTAACTTTATATTTTTCAAGTTAAATTGTCTAAAAAAAGCACTAGGTATTGAAATCCTAACCGGACCCATATTAAAATATATTGAACAATTGACATATTTTAATACGATGAATATTACCCAAAACTTATTGAAAAAATTATAACAATATCAAAATTTCCTAAAACTATAAATTGAATTTTAGACTAACAATTCGTATAATATTAAATTGTGCATTAAAAATAAATACGATTGCATGAAAAAGCTAAAAACCGTGAAAATGATTTATACGATTTCCACTTTTGAAGTACCCATAGGCGCAACTAGGTGTGGGCCTAGGGGGGCCAAGCCCCCTCAAAACCACTCATAGCCCCCTCCTCTAGATTTTTTGAAAAGTTCTTAAGGTTAATAATACTTTGCGGGGGTTAAGTCAATAAATAATCATTTTAGCCCCCTCCCCCAAATATTTTGTCCTGGGTGCGCTTATGGTCAAAAACCTGTTACAAGAAACGAATTGATGAGCGTTAATAATTTATCTACGCGCCCATAGGTGGAACGCAAGAAGAAGCCGTATTTCGAGTCGAGCAGTCTGTTGTCCGGCGGCTCGATTACCGTCAAGGGCACCGAAGACGCGGCGGCGTCCGGTTCGAGTTCCGGTCACGCGACGAGCCGACCGAAGGTGTTCGCGGAGCTGACCGAGGAGGAGAAGCGCTTGTTCCTGGAAGCCCAAAAGAAGGACGAGGAGGAATCCCGGTCCCAATGGGCCGACGGGACGTACGAGAAACGGGTCAGGTACGAGAGTTCGAAATCCGAGTCGACGGCGACGGTCGGCGGTGGCAGTGGCAGTGGCAGTGGCAGTGGCGGCGATGGTGGCGCAAGAGTCACCGCCGTGAACCGGGGCCCGACGTTCTCGGTAAGCTCGTCGGAAAACGCGCACGGCGAGTACGTCGGTGGTTCTAGGTCGACGGCCACGGGGTCGACAGTTAGCCACACTAGCGGATCGTCCGCGTGGGGCGAGGGTACGATAACGGGTGGCGGATCCGGATCGTCCTCGGGCGCGGTCGGTAGCGGCCGTCGAGTAGAAGATGGGTCGTCGTCGTCATCGGGCGTGGCGACCGGGTTCGGCTCGACGGTACAGAGCAGTAACACGCGTTACGGATCGTCGTCGTCGTCGTCGTCGTCGTCCCAAGGAGTTTACGGGGCAGCGCATTTCGACGCGGTCGCTGGACATTCTTCCGGAGGTGGGGACGGCACGTCACGTTTTGGACACGGAAACGCCATGTCGGGTTCACGCGGATCGTCGGCGTCGTCGTCGTCGTCGTCCGTGGACATAGAGAGAGAATCACAGCACTACGGCGGCGGCGGCGGTTCGTCCGTTGTTTACGGCGAGTCGGCGTCGTCGGGTTCGTTGGATTCGCGGGGGCAGCACCACCATCAGCAGTCGGGCGTCGTCGGCGTGTGGTACAGCTCGGACGGGACCGCGTTCAGGTCGCAAGAGGAGAAATGGGCGTACGAGAATCGCGCGGGCGCGGGCCAGAGCTGGAACAACCGGGCGGGCGGCGAAGCGGTGGCGAACGCCAAGAACTATTCCACGTTCCACGAGTCGGAAAACAGCCACGTGACGAACACGACGTGGGACGGCCGCGGACCGGCTCGCACGTACGTGCACGATCGGTGGCGCACCAACGACGACGGACTGATACGGAACGGCAGCACGGCGCGAGTGGTGGACGAGTACGAAGACGGCGGCGGCGGTCTGTTGGTGGACTACCGGGGCGCCGCGGCGAGGAAAGTGGTGGCCGGCGGCGGCGTGGTGAGCAGCAACGTGCCCGGTGACGACAGCGACTTGTCGGTGACCGTGCAGCATGGTCAGACGGACCAGCGACTGGACGGACAGCAGGGCTTCAGGCGCACGAAAACCGACGAGTCGGACACGGTGCAGAGATGGAAGACGGTGGGCGGCAAACTGTACAAGGTGAACAAGGTGGACGATTGGAACGCAATAGTGCGCAACAACAACGGCGACGACGACGACGACGGGGAGGCTGCTGCCACGGAGGTGTACGAGGCGCAGGACTACAGGTCGCCGCAGAACTACGCGATGCCGCCGCCGCCGCCGCAGCACCAGCACCAGCAGCCGCCGAGAAAGGGCGCGGGAGACGCGGCGACCGGCCGCCCGGACGTGGACGGCAAGTTCAAGTTGTACACGAGGTTCAAGCGGGACACGCAGACGAAGAAGTGCGGCCCGACGAGGTGCTCGACGGTCAAGTGTAAGATCGGACCGTTGTCCAAGGACCAGGAGGTGTGGCTGGCGTTCAGGTCCCGGGCGTGGGTCGGCACTCTGAAGAAGGTAAGTGTTGAATATTATTGCAGTAAAGTTAAAAATTTTCTACGGGATACATATTAAGTACGTCATTTTATAAAAAAGCTATCTTTTCATTAAAAAAAAAAAAAAGACATTAGATAAAAAAATAGTACAAGAGTATATAAAAAGACCTTTTAGCTAGAATAAAAAACAAGTTCACAAATTTTACAATTTTTCTGGTGTGGTATAGGTACCATTATTGTAATAATTTCTCCTTACTTCGATCGCGTTGCAAATCCGAGTCCAAAGGTCTTTGTAGAAATCATTTGCTTAATATGCAAAATCGCCTTCGTGGTGATTCAAAGTCCTTTTGGTCATTGTGATTTTAATGGCTTCAGATATGATAATGTAACTTTGTTATTTTCCTCATATTTCTCATCAGTGTACAAGAAACCACAAGTTATTATTTAATGCTTTATTAGATCCATTTAACAACAATTCAAATTAAGTAATTTTTTCCGTCTTCAACCACTATATACATTACTGGTGAGGTATTGAATTTTTTGTCCAACACTCGGGGTCAAATGGTGTCTCCGCTCTTTTATTATATCGTTGTCGTACTATTCTGAGCTAACCACCGATCAGCATGATTCTTAATAAGTGCCACAAGTTATGTCTTTCCATCGTACACGAGCAGCTATTTAGTTAGTTTGATTATAAGTTAGACAATATGGTTCTAATATTGTCATAATATATTTGAATATTGGACACATGTAAACTCCCGTAAAAATGAAAATTCTTATCTTTTTTTTTTTTATCAAATAGTAAACTCCCTTAAAATTTATTTTGCTACTGCATTACTTTTATGTAAACTCCCCTAAAATAATTTTGCTACGGAATTACTTCCAAGCAGATTCCACTAAAAATATGTTCGATTATTATCAGAAATTATAGCAATTATAACCATTATCATTTTATATTATAGTAGCTAATCAGTTATTATATAAGACCCAATAAGAAAAATACCTGAAGTGTAAAGTTAATAGTTATAATAAAATATCATAATATCATATAAGCATTGATATCAGACATTGAACATATTCTATGTTAATAATTATTTATCGATCAATATCAAAATTATTCAATTTTAATTCCACAAGAAAAATCGATCATTATGTTAACCACTACTTGTCAAGCCAAACGGTAGTTACTTTGCAATTGACGAAAATCGAATACCTTTTTTAGGGTAGTTTACATATTATGAACATTACAAAAGCAAAATAATTTTAGAGGAGTTTACATCAAAGTAATACAGTAGCAAAATATTTTTAGGGGAGTTTACATCAAAACAATACAGTAGCAAAATAATTTTTAGGGGAGTTTACTATCAGGGGAATTTGCATTTCATTTAGGGGAGTTTACAATATTCCATTTGAATTATATATTATTGAATGTAATGTCTATTATATTTCCCGTAAATTTCTACGTATTTTGGGCTTTATTAGAAGACACTTATTTAATTTAAATTCAACCGAATGTCTACTATTCTTTGGTGGTCACCCTTTACCACTGCTGTTGACATAAAAAGGATTGATCGCGTCCAAAACCGGTTTTTAAGGTTTTGCCCGTTAGTAGCTAAAACTATCTCATCCTCCCCACAGGACTACAAACCTATTAAACAGGTTCTTGACACCACAATTAAAGGCGTAAGAACTTTGATTCTCGTTTTATTCAGAGTTGATGGGTTAAGGGTCGAGTTGATGATCATCCACGTTTACTCGAAAGAGTTAATTTTCGTGTCCCTGTAATTGCATAGGTTTCACAGTGCATTTTGGCCGTTTGTCGTTAATTATTAATAAATAAAAATATTTAACACTAATGGGGACAATGTACACCCTATTGCATCCTACGTAAATGATGCCTCTGGTGGGTACAGCCCACGATTAAAATTTTAAAACGGTGAAACGGCTAACGATATTGTGTTTTTCAATATGTATTTCTTTTGTCTCTCGCAGGTGGCACTCAACAGGTCCGTGGTGCTGAGTTCCACGATATCAGCGAAGGTCACCAAACTTCCATACATCGGCATGCCCGACAGCAAACTGGCCCAAGTCAGAAGCCACGAGGTTTACACGAACGTCATTCCCAGGGATCTGGGCGCGAAACCCGACATCATCCCTCTGTGGATCGTCGTGTTGGCAGCCGTGGCCGGCACTGCCATCCTGTTGCTCCTGGTGTACCTCTTGTACAAGGTAATTATATTTTATTGTCGTCTCAGGCGTGCGTCGTCCACCTTGTGGTTTCGCTTTTTAAAAACTTAAACTATACGATTTTTGCGAGCTAAACAACAGTACCTAATTGTTATCCGTTCAATAGATTACGCGCACATCCTATAATACTTATATGATTTTTTTTTTTTTTCAAAATTGGAATTCATTTAATGTATTTAAGAATCCAAAAAAAAGAGATTAAAGGAAAATAATCAATTCCTTATTTTTATCGCAAGTTATTATTTGGAAAATTTTATTCGCCCTAAAAACTAATATCGTATAAATTATTAATGTGTATGTTTGTAGTAGATACGACTCGTTTTTAAAAACTTTGTAATTTTGATCATATATAGTACAGACATTTTAAGGTTTTATACAAATTACAGCGAAAAGAATAAAATAATCTCTATGATTAAGGAACCCGTCAAAAATGTTTTCTTGATCAGGTTTTGGGTCTCGACCATTGAAGTGAAGCAAATAGAATATAAAAAGTGGCGGGTGTGGGAAAGAGTATCATTTAATTATTCGATTTAGCTGGAGAGCCTAACCTAAGTGGAAAGACTCAGAAATCATTATTTTTTTATCCAACTTAATGAAATCTTAAACATAGATAGACAATAATATAAGAAACATCTTGGTGCAAGAACATTTTGATCATATTTTTTCTCATTACATTTTTTTCCCTTTATTTATTAGATAAAAAAAAGTAGTAAAGTAAAGTAAAGTATTTACCAGAATGCCGGACAAACTTTGCACCACAGATATTCTTCACTCTTCTAGTCAGATACTCTTGGTGGGTGTGTTGAAAATGACGACTATTATAGTTTTTTATATTATTAACTTTCTTCGTTCAGAATCATCTTATTAAAGAAATGATTTATCATTTTCTTTAAATTCTACTCACCTGTTATACCCACTAAGAGTATCTGATCCAAGGCGCGATGAATATCCGTGGTACAATGTATGTCCAGTTTTCTTGTCTATACTTTACTTTTTATGAGTGACTTTAAGGATAAAAACCCCCTTTGGGGTTGCCCTTAGGTTAATAGCAATGTTTTTCGAAAGTGGCTTCAAAATTACTTCTTCCCAAAATACTAGGTCCATAGCAGTTGGTCGGTCACCTGATATCCATAGTACACGACTCATCCATTTATTACAATTTATAATAAATATTCATTAGTACAACTTAATTAATGAGTTTTTATCACCTAGTTATCATTTCCATTGTTTTTTTTTTATAATTATGTAGACAAATTAGTTACTTGAAAACATGCTTGTTCAACACAAATATTTTTGTATTTGTAATTATAAACTATATTAATAAAATTAAATTGTTTTTCTTCTTTATTTTATTTTATTTTATTATTTTTTTTTTTCATATAGTGTGGATTTTTCAAACGCAATCGGCCTTCGAGTGCACCAGAAAAACAACCTTTAACACACAGAAACGGTCAAGCTGAGCTTTATCAAACGGGAGACGAAGCATTATAAGAAAAAACTTAACCTACAATCACCAGCTAAAAAGTAAAATAAAAATGAAGATAGCAAAATATTTAAATTGCCACATTAAACCACCTAACTTATATTAATTTGTTATAATTTATTTTTGTAAATATTTTAAAATAACTATCATGTTTTTTTTTTTTTTTTTTGTAAATAGTATAAATATTGTTTTCTTACATTAAAAAATAAAAATTAATTCAAATTCTACTCTTAATGTAAATTGAAGTATTATGTTACATTAATTATTAATTAACTATACTTAAAGTAATGAATATAATTATTTTTATAAAACAAAATATTATGATATATTATTGTTTTTAAATGTTAACGCGCTAGTCTAAAAAAAAAAAAAAAGAAACTATAAATTAAGTTACTTTTACTCTTTGCAAAATTAACATTTGGTTTTATAAAATTAAGATTTTAATTTTGATTTCAATAATTAATAAGAAATCCATTATTGTGCTTGTGAAATGGAGAAAAAAATATCAATTTACTTTAATTATGACTGATATATAATTTTTTTTTTTATCAACAAAATAAAATAAAAACAAATGTAAATAATAAATGTTTTGCCTTCCTTTCCTTGTATCAAAAATCTGTTTTTATTCTAAGAATGTATAGCAACAAATTATAATTAAGAGGTATTTCTGTAAGCAATATTAATCGAATATTTAGAACATATATTTTATCCAGTGCTTAAAATTGATTTTGAAATGAATGTTAAATATTGATATAAATTGTTACAATTATTTTTTAAAAAATTAAAGGTTATATAAAAATATAAATATTTTTGTAAGACATATATATATATATATATAAATATCATATTAGTTTATTATTTAGTAGGTAGTATAAGTACAGAGAAAATTTAATTTTTTTCTTTCTATTATAGGTAGCATCATTTAGGCAATAAAAATTATTTCCAAACATAACAATACATTTTGAAAGTATTATAATAAAAAAAATTAAATTGGTATATTGTTATTTTCAAAAACTTTTTTACTTAAATCTGCAAATTGATATAAAAATATATATAATATAATTAGTAAACATACATCGTATTTGCTTTGCAAGATATTTATAGTTTTAAAATATTTTTTAATAATACTGTGTTAAGTAAACTTGAGTAAGTAATCAATTATTGAAGTTGAGTTCTAAGGTTTACGATTGCATAAAAAACCTTATTCGAGTCAAATATTCGAACCCAATTCAACATTTTTTTCAAAGGCCAAGTACTTGTCCAACGCAATTTCGCTACAATATAAAAATAATAATATTGATACATTATTTTTAAATTGAAATCAGAAAATATCAATATCGATAAGAAATATTGAAATGAAAATCATAAAATCGATAAACTATTTTGAAATTGAAATCTGAAAAAAAAAACAATTTTGATATTTCAATTTCAAACAGTTGGTATATTCTTATGTACAAATGAGTAAATGTATTACTTAAGGTAATAATACATTAATGAAACAAAGATAAAAGTTAAAATAGCAAATAATGTATAAAAACATAATAGGTAAATAGTAAGTAACAAATTATAAGAAGCTAAAAATTCTTCACTGTTTGAATTGTACACTAATGTTTTATTTTATTGTATAATATATTTATATGTATAATTTATAACTTAATTAAGTGTTGTGTTATGTTATTAATAATTATTAAAAGAATATTAAATTATGAATTATGTATAGTATACATACATATATTATACCCACAAATTCGAAGCTTTTTTTGAATTATTGAATTAAATGTTACATCTAAACATATTATGTGTAGAGCATTATGTATAAAAAGTAAAGTAAAGGCAAGAACATACTTACGGATATTTTTCACTCCTCGGATCAGATACTCTTGGTGGGTTTGTGAAATTTTAAAGAAACGATAAATTATTTCTTCAATAAGACAATTTTGAACAAAATAAGTTAATAATATAAAGATCAATAATGGTTGTCATTTTCAACACACTTAAGCTACGTTTTCCTAGGAGCGCGTTTTTTGCGCCGCAGAAACCGATCACGTCGACGTGATAGCTGTATCACGTCGACGTGAGCGTAAAACGTATTACGCGGCGTAAAGTGTTTTCCTATAAAATATAGTGGTGGCGCGTTGAACAATTCAGTTGACTACTGGAAGTGTGATCAGTGTGTAGTGTATTTGAAATAATTTATTAAGTAAATACAATATTACTAGTACA
>JAIPRM010009662.1:0-14538 GCA_025469315.1 Stegophylla sp. TES_Ste_2020 | reverse complement strand
TTTTAAAATTTTGTGTATTTTTTTCCAAAAAAAAAAAAAAAAAAAAAAAAAATTGAAGAATTGATAAATTCAAAAAATGACCTATTTAAAGTACCATCTAGAGTCGAATCCGGGCTTCAAAAAGTTGCTGGTCGAAACTTTTGGACGAGTATTTCCATACGAAAAGTTGTACACAGAAAAAAAATAAATAAACATCATTGTAAAAAAACACCAGCTTCTTCACCACTCCGTTCAGAATCTAAAAAAATATATTCGAACCTTTTTTTTTTTTTTTAGCCATAAGCATATTTTAAGCGCTGACGGTTTCCGTTTCTAGAAAATCGCTCTGTATATAATATTATATTAGTGTATTGAACAACGTACACCCGCGTACGCGGACAATCCGAAAGTGGCGAATAAAATTACACCACTCGGCGGCACAGGCGCGTTTCGGCGGACCACGGTTTGGCGTGTCAAAGGGGAGGGGGGACTTTGTGTCGTTAGCGCGCGCCCCCCTCCGCCCGTCTCATCGTGAACTGCGACCCGGACTTTACGGGTAAATTCGTTCGTTTTGTCTCTCGGCTTTATTCCTCGAAAGTCGCGTTCCGCCGTTTTCTCGACACTGAAGTTCGACGGCGGCGGCGGCGCACACGTCCAGTCGTGGTCTAGTACAGTGGTTTTCAAAATTTTCGAGGCCACGACCCATTAGACAGTTGTCACCACAACTATCGCAAGCGATCCTTTTATTACGATAGTATTAAAAATTTAGTGTCAAATTATTGTTATTTAATTTTAAATATTACTGTGTTAAAATATTAAAATAATGAATAATTGCAGAATGCAAAACGTACATTTCCATCAGAATTTTAAAAATTTTTGTTAACTGTATGATAATCATAAAAAAAAAAAAATAAATAACTAGTGTTTCAATGTTTTAAGGCGACCTTTAAAGAATTTGTTTGTTGGTGATCCCCAGTTTGAGAACCACTGGTCTAAAAGGTGAATTATTGGCTTACATAAAATTATGTTTCTTTTTTAGTCTTTTTAGTTTTTTTTTTTCCACAGCAAAATTACCAAATATTTTGAAATCTTAGTCCAGAGAATAATCTAGTGTTTTTACATTGATATTTATTATTACTATTTTTTTTTTTTTTGCTTTATGAAAACCTTTTTTTAAATATTTATTTATTTATTATTAATACGTAATATATTACACATAATTTATTGATTATTTTTATGTACAAACAAAGTTTTGACATAATAACGCTAAGAAGTGTTTGGTGACAAATTGGTAAAAACTATTTGAAAAAAAAAAAAAACATCTTTGCCATAAAAGTGATACATATAAACTATATTATATTATAATATTATAATATTATACAGATTGAGATCTATACTAGAAATGCGACTGTTCTGACTACCGCAAAGCGCTCTCCGGGAAACTTATAATATAATATATTATAATATAGTAACACTACCGACTGCACAACTGTGTAACACTGTGAGCTGTGTTATAGAAAACTTGTGCGCGCGAAAGTTTATGATTTATTGTTAATTTGTGCTTGTGCAAATATTACGAGTCGAAGTAATGTTCACGGGAAATTTCCCGCGAAACGACAATGACAATAATATCATATCAAATGTACGTTGTTTATTCGTTAAACCGAAGAGGGCTTTCGGTAAAAAAATTCAAAACGCGCAAACTCTGTTAATAAATGTCAAATTTCGATTGGTGAGTGAAATCCTAAATGGTATTTTGACATTGCGCGAGATACTTAAGGACGCCCGGTGCTGCATTAGTGCATTCGACTCAATATATTTTAATATCAATTGAAATTACAAAAAAAAAAAAAAAAAAACCGTACACACTTGGCACCACGGATATTCTTCGCTCCTCAGGTCAGATACACTTGGTGGGTGTGTACGATTTTATAGAAACGATAAATCATTTCTTCAATAAGACGATTCTGAACGAATGGAATTAATAAAAATTTGGTTGAAGCTGTTCGAAACAGAGTACTTAGATTTATTGGTTTTAAATGTGGTATCGATAAGGTTCCTCATTTTGGATATAATAATATTCTCAGTTTTTTAAATCTCAATTCTCTACAAGATAGAAGAAATGACTCGCATTTTTCCTTTTTTAATTAAGTTATGAAATAATCAAATTGATGACTCAAATTTTAATTAATTTTAAAATATATAAATGTAATGTTAATTAATTGTAATATAAATTCACATTTATTATTTTATACATCACCTTCTTCACTTAAATAATATATGTTATTTTCACCTGTTAATGTGTTGTTAAGAAGCGGAAATAATAATGATATTGGATTATTTTAGCATTTTACTTTTGTCTTCGTTTTTATATTTATTTATATTTATCTTCACATTCTGTTTTTCTTCTTTCTCATCACACCATTTACCTTTTGGCTTTTGCTTGCACTTAAAATGTTTGTATATTATGTTACTATATATTTAAATGAGTTGTATATGTATATATATATTATTTATAATTACTATGTTATTGGAATGTATGATACAATAAATAATTAATATAAAGAACAATGCAACAGTTGTCGTTTTCAATGCACCCGCCAGAGTATCTGACCCGATATTCGTCTCTGAGATCGCGGGATACAAGTCACAATACAGGTGTTTCCCTGGGAAATCCGGGAATCCCTCCCCCCCCCACGTTGTAATATAAAAGTACCGCGTAGTTACTCGTGAGTTTTAAAATATAGTGTAATTTATTTATTTACTATCGTAAAATCAATAAATAATTAATTACATTCCAAGGGGTACAAAGAGTACAGTAAATAACAAAATTATTACATATCGACAAATTGAAAATTATACATTAATTATTAGAATTATAAATACATATTTTTAACATAATTAAAGAATCGAAAAAAAAAATCGAAATTATTTATTTGATTACAAATCGTTGGTAAGCGACACGCCAGACTATTAGTGAAATAGTTTTTTTTTTTTTTTGACTGTGGTATAGCAAAATGTGGATTATGTCTAGAATTAAAGGTGAGTACTTTGAGACTAATTTTTCGCAATAATTCAGGGCAATCAATTGCTCCGTTCATTATTTTAATGAATTTCATAACAATTCTATTCGAGTAACGAGTAGAGTAATTTCATTGCGTGTACGATGCAAAAGTAACGAATAAAATAACTTTATTACTTTTTAAAAAATGACTGACCCAACATATGAATACACTAACGAGTGGAGTAATTTTTCAATGATACCTAAATCATCTCCAGAACAAAGATAATTAATTTTTGTCGTTGTGGTCTGAAGTCGTTTATTTCTAAATTCCGTCTGCGCGCGTTCTTCATATTATTTACTATCACATTACACGCGAGCACTGCTACGAACTGGGAACTCGACATGGGAATAATATGTCGGATCACTGACCTAAGTACAGTGGGCAAGAGGGGTAGGGCAGGATTGTACGGGGGGATTTTCCCACGAGGATTCGCAATATTTTCGGTGAAACTCAGGGTTCGATTTTCATCGGTTGTGCTCTCCGCGCACCACGATGACGAAATAATCAATCGTCGTCGGGGGGTGGGGGGACGAACTCAATAACGCGGGATGAAATATTGGTGGCTTTGGATAAATTTTTACGACCCCAGTGGAAGGAGGTCCGCACCCGTATTCGATCTGCGACCTTTTTCCGATTTTAATTCGATTTAAATTAACTATTCGTGGGGAGGGGGGAGAACGAATTCTCAGCAAAATCTCTTATTATTTTATTTATTATAATATAATATTATTATATCTTATTATCTTATTACTTTATCATCTCTTTACTCGCATTCGTGAAAACATGATATATTTCACTGATCTCATATTTGACAAAATATTTTGAAACTATGTTTAGTATGCTAAATGCAAGGATATGAATATGAAATATTTCACATGAAATTTTCAATTTGAAATGTTTAAAATTTGAAACTTCCATAATTTTGGAAATATTTTGAGGAATATTGAAATATGTCGGTCACGCTTTTTACACGAAAAGTTTTTTTTATTTCGATAAAATCTAATTATATTTACCTATTCAAGCGCAACTATTGTTGCTTTAAATTCCTATTTTACAAAAACTGCGTTCGCATTTAAGATCGTCCAGTGTGGGCACTAATTTGACCTACTAAACGCTATTTTGTTCGTTCGGTTTTATTATAATATAAACCAAAGGCGCAACCTGGAAAACATTTTTGCGGGGGCTAAAATATTTATTTGATTGATTCATAAAAAGGCGTTATTAACCTTATGTAATATTCAAAAATTCTGAGGAGGTCTATGAATAGTTTTGACGGGGGCTTAGCTCCCTCAAGCGCCCCTCCAATCGCGCTTACAAAATTTATCGACACCACGCCGCCACTCGCCAAGTGATTTATATTTTATTGTTTGCTTATAAATAAAAAATATTCCAGTAATATGAGAGACGTTTATTGTACGAATTTAGTATTTACCAAGTATAGAAATATTTTTAAAAAGTAGATTTTATAAATAAATATTTTTAGAATTTTAATTAATCATAAGCTCAATTTTCAAGTTTTTTTAAGAGCATAATTAATTTTTTTATTGAGCATATTTCATGGATTTTTTGTGCTAGGAGTCTCGAGCCCTGGTGATAATATACATATTTATATATTCTTCCCGAGAACACAGTTTATTATTGTTTCGTTTAGCCGCGCCGATCGATCAGACGTGGTGACACGACGAAGACACTGAAAACGGATGTGCATTCGCTATCGCTTGTTCTCACGGCAACGGCTCTGCCGCCAGTATATTATATGTCCGTGTTTTTCTTTCTTTCTTTATTTTATTTTATTTTTTTTTTTCTGGCAAATTCGAACGAAAGTGACGGCAAACGACCAATTTCCTAATAGACCGGCGGCGCGTCCGGGGTGACACAATCAAGAAGACTCATCCCGGCGTTTTTATTTAAGCCGCTCGCGTTTATAAAACAAAAAAAAAAAAAACGATCAAATCGGATTATTTTTTCTGTTTTCATAATTTTTTTCTTTTTTTTTTCCCCCCATCTATATGCAACGCGAATATTTATTGATTTCGTTTCTTTTTTTTTTTTTTTTTCATCCAACACTCTGTTCTTATAGTGTGTAAATGCTGGTGGAAAATTCGTTCGGAACGACTTATAATATCGTTTTATGGAAAATATGAGGAAAATATTATATTATTTAATACTTATTGATACGGATTTTCGTGCGTTCGATTTGGCCACAAAAATGTAACCATTGTCAGTGTTTTTAGAGTTTTTACAATGAATTTTCTTTTTTTTCCGTGAACATTTTTTCGTATAGATCTACTTGTCCAAAAGTTTCCAGTTGGTACTTAAAAGAGGTGATTTTTTGAATTTCTCAATTCTTTCCTTTTATTTATTTTTTTTAAACTACCCAAAATTTGACGAAAAAGTCTCAGAAACCATCATTTTTTGATCTGAATTTTATGAAATTTTAAACATAGACAATAATATGAGAAACATTTTGGCGCAAGAAAATTTTGAAAATGTGAAAAAAAATTTTGAACATTTTTCCAACACTTTGTTCTCATTTATTTATTTATTTTTTTTTTTCCATTTAATTATTAGGTAAAAAAATGTGAAGTAAATTATAGACAAGAAATCTGGACATACTCCACACCACGGATATTCTTCGCTCTTCGGGTCAGATACTCTTGATGAGTGACACGTGAAAGTGACGACTATTATTGTTCTTTATATTATCTATTAACTACTTTCGTTCAGAATCGTCTTATTGAAAACAATGATTTATCGTTTTTTTTGAAATTATACACACCCTTCAAGAGTATTTGACCCGAAGAGCGAAGAATATTCTTGATGCGAAGTATGTCCGGCTTTCTTGTCTATACTTTACTTTTTGTCACATACTTTGAAATTTTTAATTTTTTTTTTTTTGCTGTATAAATGACAGTTCCATTAGTGTAGAATTTATTTTCAAGGGGGGGAGGTTCTAAACAAACGGATAAACATAAAAAATAAAATCATCAAAAATTAACAAATTAACTGCTACAATCGATGTAATTTATAAATCTGTAGAAAATGAAATGTTGATATGAAATAACCCTTTTTTTTTTTTTATTTAATGAATTATAAAATTGTGATTTTTTGTTTATGTTTATTTTAGATTTTATTTCATATTTCATTACATAATAAACAATAATATATTATTATGGTAAAAAAAGCACATATTTTAATGTGTTTTTTTTTTTTTTTTACATATTTTCGAATTATAAAAACACATAACCCCCCGGCGGCGTGTTGTTTAACACTGCGAGGAACACACCGCAGTATAAACCGCGCGTTACTCGTGTAACGATACAAATTGTTATTATCGCGCACAGCTGATTGGATCTACTAGAATTGTGCATTAGCACCTAATCTGAGTAACACTAACGGACTGCACAACACTGGTATAACGGTGTAAGTTATAGAAAACTGTGTTCAAAGTTCTCGTCGTGTAATGATTATAATACTTAGTGCTTGTCGGTGTATAGTTCGCGGGGTCGCGTGCGTTTTCCCGTGACCCGAGCGAACGCGGAAAACTGTTGGAACCTGCGAATTCGATATTGGGCGGCGGTCGGACGTGTCCGAGGAGACGACGACAACACGCGCTGCTAAGCTGAACTTTCGAGGAATAAACTCTCGGTCTCGTGATAAAAACAGGTCCGTTACGCCCCCGCCCCCTCCCCCCTCCCCCGAGGATATTATTTTTGAGATCCGACCAGTGTTGAAAATTATCTCGATAATAAAAATTACTCTCGTTTACTAATCATCTCATCTAGATATAAATTTTTGTGTCGATTATTATTGTCTTATGGTTATTTCAGGACGAAAAAATCCGTTATCTGGAGAAATTTACCTGCACGAATTTAATTTAAAATAATATTTAAATCAATGACAATATCAGTTTCTCATGAGTCATTTGTAATACTTTTTTTTTTTGTTTTATTATTATTTTTTTTTTTTTTTTCTATTAGAACACTAGTAGTATATTTCATACCCATTTGACATATGTTTTTTCCCTTTTTTTTTTTTTCTGTACTGTATGCGTACACATTTTTGTATAGAATTACCTGTTGAAAAGTTTTGACCTGCAACTTCTTAAAACTATTAGAGAAGCCATTTTTCGAATTTCTTAATAATTGTTTTATCAAAATTTGAAAAAAACTACTCAAAATTTGACAAAAGAGATCTTTTCTTAATCCGAACATCATGAAAATTTCAACATAGGTTAAAAGTAATGTCAAAAATATTTTGAGCAAAAAAATGTCGAAAATGTGAAAAAAAAATTTTTTATTTTTAGTTAAATTGTTTTTTTTTCCTTTTCTTTATTTATTGTATAAAATAAGTAAAGTAAATATTAGAGTAGTAAAGTAAAGTAAAATATAGTAAAGAAAGCCGAACATACTTCGCACCATGGGTATTGTTCGCTCTTCGGATCAGATACTCTTGGTGGATGTATAGAAAATTACGACTATTATTGTTCTTTATATTATTAACATACTTCGTTCAGAACTGTATTTTTGAAAAGTGATTTATCTTTTCTTTAAGATTCAACACACCCACCGGGAGTTAGTAGGTGTCTGACCCGAGGAGCGAAGAGAATATCAATGATGTGAATATTATGTCCGGCTCTCTTGTCTGTATACTTTTTTCCGGGAGATTCGCGCGCCGACAGCCGTTGTTCGACACCCGAATCGCTGCAAAACGACTCTAGTAAGTAAATTGTGTGCGTGTAGACACGAAACGAATCGGAGAGACGGCTGTGACGACGACGACGACGACGACGACGAGCTGGGGCAAATCAACAGAGAGACGCCACCGAGCCGTGGAAACGAGAGAGGATCGATAACCACCGCCTCGACCGACAAAAGAACGTGACGTTTGCCCCGGGAAAGTATTATTATTATTATTATTATTATTATTATTATTATTATTTTTATTTTTTTTTTCAATTTTCCCACTTATTTATTTATTACCAATCATGTGTATATCCTGTGAGGGGTGTGGCTCGGTAGCTCGTGAAACACGACTACGCCGGTGACGTGACCATCTTCGTGCGTAGGACGACACAGATGAAAATAAAACAACAGCATTTTTATACGAGAACGACACGTGACAATAGACATATTATCCATTATTATAATATCCCAAATATTCTCAAACTTTTGTTCTCTACAGACCCTCATTATTATTATTATTATTATTATTATTATTATTTTGACTAACCTTCCCTTTGTGTCTCTTGAAAAAGAGTAAGTTACTGATAATTATTGATGTTCTATTTATACGTATACACACCTGATTTTTTGGACATTACTGAAGTTAATTGTTTTGTAAAAAAAAATGAATTTTAAGTTAATTACACTATATTTTCATTGACATTGTTTTTGATATTTTATACCTTACACCCAAACCTCCTAAGAGAAAACTATTTTTTTGTTTGGATAAAGTGAAAAATAAATTATAAAAAGTTATCTAGACATTACATATTATATTATATTATATTATTTAATTATCTAAAGATAAAAATGTATATTATACATTGTATAATACTTTATACAATTGACATTTGAGTTCAAACACTTCTAGGATGGCCTAATAATTATTACGAAATACAAATAATAATAAGCTAAAATCATTCATGTAGAATATTGATAAGATAATGAACTGTGGACTTTTTGGTTATAATATAATTTACAATAGAAGAAATCAACAAGTTAAAAATATATATTTTCCCCTTTTTAATAGACTGCTAAATTAAACGTTTGACAAGATTTATGTTTTGTCAAATTAATTTTAATCAATATTTACACATAAACGAATGTATGCAAATTTCATTTATCTAGATGAGAGATTTTTTTTTTAATCTATTATGATTCTTAACTAAATTAAAAATAATTAAATTTACCTAGATAAACTCAATACCGGGTAGTGATCAATGTTTGATATTATTATTATTCTCTGTTCGTGTGCTAGAATGTCGAGAACAACATACCTAATACTTCCGCTTTTAACGATTTCGAGACTTGACTAAGACTGTTATTATTGTTCTGTTGTTTTTCAGTATCTAAAAGCTTAAAATAATTAACTGTACATTTTTTTTTTTTTTTTGTGCAAATGTCAAAGGCGTAGCCGTAGGGAACAAACGCGTGTGTATACGCGTACCATCGCATAGCCGAAATGCCGAAAACAAAAATAATTTATGTCCGTAGTACAAAAAGTTCTCAAAGCCAAACAACAGATTTGCTCCGAAATACGAAAATACCTTTGTCGAGCATTCTTTTTGTAGTGTCGTATAATTGCGTAAATCATGCGCATTTAATGTCGGGTTACTTAATAATGTATGCTGATTTAATATGTAAACTTCGCGGAAAGACTCATTTAAGTGCATATATAAGAGTTTTGCATACGAATGGTCTGGCCAAAGTTGTGTACGAATAGTAGTTACAAAACAGAATGTGATATTCGGGGTGAAATAGATTTTTTTTTCATGTGAACGCGTTACGAACACGCTTCAATAATGAAATTTGGAATCCAGTAAAAACCGCTGCGACGCAATTGCATTCAATGTAATATGATATGTAATAAATTAAAAATACATTCAAACAACGCGTAACATTTGGTTAATTTGTAATTTTTTTTTTTTTTGTTTTTGTTTTTCTACTTTAAATCACTGCCACCGTAATAATTATAATGATAGCTTTTTCAAGAAACTTCATGATATTATTTAAATATGAATATTATTGATGACTGTCTGTTGCGAAAATTTGAATAATTTAAAAAACTAATTATAAATATTGTTTTTTTTTTTTAATAGTTAAAATAAATGTGGTATTGGGGGGGAGGGTAACTTTGCACCAACGTCAATAAACTCACTAGGTTTCAGTTGTGAATTATACTTAGTGCAATTTTAAACACACAGTGCTTAATCCTAACCGTTAAGGATAGTGTTCACAAACATTTTTTTTGACTTCCAAAAACCTCTCATCGCACTATCATATCATTTTTTTTTTTTTATAACTAATCATCTTTTTTTTTTTTTTTTTTGCTTTATTGTGGATGTAAATTACCTAACAAAATTTTAAAAAATAGATAAAACTTATTTGATTTTTATACAAAAAAAAAAAAAAATATATTTAACGATACTAGACAATGTTTAAGTATGTATATAAAACGATGAGTTTTTTTTTTTTTATGATTTTAAATGTAGAAAGGAATATAATTTAAATAGCCGAGGGGGGGGCCTTAGGATTCCTTTCAGTAAAAACGCTCCTTCAATATTGAAAATTCCCACGAAGCGGCGGTAAGAACAAATTTTTGAACATATCAACATCTTTTTTTGAGAGCATATTTCTTAGTTTTTTTACAGCATGTCAATCCGAAACCTAATAGAGATAATAATAATGTAACATCAATAATATCAGTAATAGTCTTGGGCCTAAGTAAACGAAGTGCATCGATCGTTCGCAGACGTTTAGCGTTTCACATTTTCGGTCACGTTGCCGGTAAATATTCACATTCAACGCGCATAAGTGTCCCGAGCGAATGACAATTATTTACCTTCCCCTTACGTACCTCTCCCCTCCCGACAAAAGGCTCATTCACTTCATTCGCGTGAATGACTCTCGCGTGGGCGGCGTTACGAATAAATTGTTTTTTAATTAAAAATTCTATACCTGCACCACAGAACACAATAATAAGAACGATATGAATTTCTCGACAAATTCAAAAGTATTGGGATAAAATTAATCAATAATAATTATTGAAAACAATTATTCGATAATAATAACGGGGAACACCCGAACAATTAAATTTTAATTAAATTGTCCCGTCGTCTCGTCATATTTTCTTTTCCTCGTCCTTCGTCGTCGTCCGGACGTCAATTACAGAAATTCCATCATAAATTTTCAACCATTTTTTTTTTTTTTATTTCTGTTCGACATTCTATTATTCGGAATAATTGTTTTCGCTTCGAAACGTCGGGGGGGGGGAGGGAGGCGATGGTAAACATAACAATAATAATAATTATTGTCATAAAACGGGTCCGTCGAAAGCGCTATGATAATAATTATTATTGTGAAGTCAAAGGAAATTTCCATCAAGCGCGGGTTTTATGTAGAAAGCCGGGAATAATAGACATTATTAAGTATAGATCGTAATACATCACAATGGATCCAAAGAGAATAATAATTTTGTGCTCGGTGGTTGATGATTTTCGATTAGATTGAAAATAATCGTGAATAACGAATAACGATGTTTATCAACGATTTTTGAATGGGATTGTTACGTTCAACGCACTAACGGACGTTACATCGCATCGTAAGTTTGGCATAAAGTCGCCGAAATAAATAATTAACAATGTTTTAGCGTTTTCGTGATAAATGATTCTGACAAGAACGGTATAGAAAACGAGACATTGCCGCGAAATGGTTATTTAGTAAGTAGATTTAGTCAGTAGCAAGTAGACGAATCAAATGGCTGTCGTGCACTTTATGTTGTATGCGAAAAAATACGGGGGGCAAATTACACGTTTACACGAATTTTGCGAATTATTTTTCTTATTATTTATTGCCCTACAACAATAACGTATAATTTTTTTTTTTTTTTTGATTCCAAATTTTCAAATTCGAAATGTAATACTACGGATAAAAAAAAAAAAAAAAAATCAAAATGGCCATTTTGTAATGTTCTGATTTTTAGAAAAATATTGATGCTTAAATCTCTAATAAAGATCAATTCGTTCATTTTCTATGATTCTCTTAGGTTCGCGATGATTTAATATTATTGTTAAACAAGTCAGTATTATGACGTATTTGACGAAAATATTGCATTATTTGCAGACTTAGAAAAATCGTAGAAAATGAACGGATTAATCTTCATTAGATATTCGAGTACCAATATTTTTCTAAAAATCATGTTTACAAAATGTATATTTTGAATTTTTTTAAAACTTTAGTATAAAATTTCTAAAAATAAATATATATATATATATACATAATTGCTGTAACACAATGCTATAGTAATAATTTTCAAAAAAAAAAGTTAAAAATTATTAAAGAGACAAAAGTAGGCACAGGGACACTCTGTGTAGGTATAAATATATATATATATATATTATGTAAAACAAACTTTATGAATCCTTCAAATATCGCACACCTCCCACTGGCGGCTGTTGATTATTAACAAGGATATTTTCACTGTAAAACAAAACCTCCCTTCGAATCGACATTTCGGTGATCGCGGGAGTGTCGGCTATTCAGTGGTTTCACCGCTTACATTAAATATTCATGAACGAGTCGTTTTCGCATGGATAAATTTCGATATATAATATTATATTATTTTGACCTCGCCCCCTACGAAAATGCCTAGTCTCGTCCGTATCAGGGGTCGGAAATCTGCCGGCACTTTACCCATTGAACGGATACCTACCCCCAAAATAAAGGCATAATTTAAATTTAACAATAATTGCAGCGCATTTTGAGAATATCCCTGAGAAAAGCAGGGTTGTTCGTACGAATGTCAGGGGCTGTCTTCGGACGTCACGATTTTGTTATTTTTTTACATCCTCGAGTATCCGTACGCGTGAGCCCCGTCTGCACGCGGACGGTTGGTTTGACGTCATCACTAAGGTTCGAAATTTAATGCTGTAAAAAAAAATTCTAAAAAATGCCTAAATAAAATACTATGCCTTTATTCGTGGGAAATGTCACGAGAAAAAATTCCATAAAAAATGTAAAAGAGTTTATTTTGTTATATTTTTCCTCGAATTCAAAAATACTTCATTAAAGCAATCCGAATATATAGGTATATCAGACATTTTGAATTTTGAGTTTTTTTTTTTTTTAAATTTAATAATGTGACACCTGAATTTCAATCGATAGACACTACTAAACACACGTGACGTCGTTTAATACGTAGCACAAAACACAGGCGTAACTCGACGTTTGTCGCTGTCAATTCGAGTCATATTATGAAATACGTCGGGTTTTAACATTTTCTTTTTTTTTTTTTTAATCAAGTTTTCATAAATAACGAGTCCATTGTAGTTTGATAATGAAAAGGTACATTAATGTACAATATTATAATGTGCGATCAACCGTTCACTGCTATGTCTGTGTCAATAAACGTGATGTACTTAAAATTATAAAAATACGCTAAAGCGAATAAAATATTTTTAAAAAGTCGAAATATTCCAGGTGATAATTTGATCTGAATTCTCAGCCGTTTGTATTATAATTACGAGAAATGTCTCTAAAGCACAAAAAACGCCACGAAAATTTCAAAAATTCAAAAAGTTTTAAGAAATGCGTGGTAAAAATGTTAATTTAAATTCTTTGGTGAAACAAATTTTGTGCTCGGAAAGCGTTGTTTTCGAGTTCCCAGAAAAAAAAAAAAAATGCGATTTGCATTAAAATCGGAACCTTAGTCGTCGCGATAATATTAAATATAGACTATGGAATTTTTTTTTTTTTTTTTAGTATTCATTGAGGTGCAATATGAGAAAATTAGATTTGCAATGGAAATGGTTACTTCGTTCAGTGCATAAAAATCAGTTTTTTATGTTATTATTATTTTTTTTTTTTATTGCATACAATTAAAATAAATAATAATTGCGTAAGGCTCGAGTAAAAAAACCTAATTGTTTTAACATTTATTTTCAAAGTCGATTAAGTATTGTTTTAGTTGTTTAGTTGATTTTGCATTATTTTCATCTCGTCACATAGGCTTTCATAGAACAATGTTGGTTTCAAACAGGCAAATTAATTGTTATCTACAACGCACAGCAAAATTTAAGATACCTATATAGTTAATTAACTCTAAAATGTAGTATAAAATGCAAAATTTAATTGTGTTTTAACTTCTAATACGAAAACACGTTGACACACACTACATATTTTAGTAAGTTTTAAAACAATTATTCCAATACAGGTACCGATTTTTCCTCCAAATTAAACTGTATCAGTTATATAATGTATTAATTGATGTAATTTAAATGCATCAATATATTCCTTGGTAAATAATTTAAGTCTAGTGTAAATAAATAGAAAATTATTCACGTGTAATTCTTCATTGAAATTATTTTACATTTTAATGAATACCAATAAAATTACCTTATTTAATTTAATAATACTCATATATTATTAATATATAAAATTAGATTATTTAACACTAGATTAATAAACTATTCTCAAATATGCAAAAAATAAGATTCTGAATGTTGATTCTGAAAGATTCTGAATGAAGCTAGTGTTATTACAATGATGTTTATTTTTTTATTTTTTTTATTTTTTTTTTCTGTGTACAACTTTTCATATAGAAATACTTGTCAAATAGTTTCGATCAATAACTTTTTGAAACCGCATTTGCCTCTAGATTGTACTTTAAAGAGGTCATTTTTTCAATTTCTCAATTCTTCAATTTTTTTTTTGGAAAAAACTACCCAAAATTTGACAAAAACGACTCGGAAACCATCATTTTTTGATCCGAA
>JAIPRM010009661.1:0-14538 GCA_025469315.1 Stegophylla sp. TES_Ste_2020 | reverse complement strand
TCGTTCAGAATCGTTTTACTGAAGAAATGATTTATCGTTTCTTTAAAATTTAATACGCCCATCAAGAGAATACCACCCGTCGTGCGAAGTACACCCATCGTGCGAAGTATGTCCGGCTTTTTTTTTTCGTTCCACGAACCTTTTAAAAAATTATTGAATAATTTAACTCTACTCAACTAAATAATTAAGCAATTATGGATTTATGCACTTAGTTCGTATAATCTTGTCGCTCGGATTGCATAAATCCAATTACTTTGAAAATTCCAAAACTACAATCAACAAATAAAATATATAAAACGCATAAATTCAAAGTTGGTTCACGGTAATACATTAATTTATGCTAGTTAAAAGTCGATTTCATCGATATGAATTTATTTCGCGGTAACGAAAATCAGATCAAACAAAAAAGTCGTTTCGTTTCAGCTTTATAATATATATATTTTTTGTTCGAAAAGCTGTTTTATAGATTTTATTTTTCTGGGAACTTATGACGTTTCGACATTTTATTTTCACTAAATTCATCGTTTTTATTTTCCAGAAAAATTGTGTGTTATACTTTTAATACCATTTTTGGAAAACGAGACGATATCAAAACATTTAATTATATGAACTGAACTACGACATTAAATCATATTATAATACACGAAAATTCTGGAAACTTTTGAAAACTATAAAAAATCACGAGACAACGAAAATAAAATGTTTAAACGTCGAAGTTTTAGAAAAAAAAAAAATACTGTTTAATTTGTTTTAATTATTTTTAATCGTTTTAAATTCACCGGTGAAACATGACATACTTGTATCCTTTATCCTTATGGAACTCATAAAAAAAAATAATAATAATAACTATTTTGAGCAATGTTTCTAAATATTATGATGATGAATGACAAATGCAATTATTCTTTGACATTACTTTAAATCATAAAATAACCACATGTATTTTTAATGATTCCATTAGGTGCAGGAGTTTTCGAACGAAATTTTTTAATTTGAATTTATAACCCATATACGCAATGAATAAAATGTAAATGGCAACCATTGCGTATCATTTCATTCTCATCAGTAGAAAATGGATTTATGGTTTGGTTGAGAATTTTCTGTTAGTCGTCCGTTAGTGCATTCGTTAGTCGAACATATATAATGTGTAATTTATACCAATTATTATAGTAACAGATCGATTTTACTTGGGTTTTTAATTTTTGATTCTGAGTGGAGCGAAAGAGCTAGTAATGTTTTTACAATGATATTTATGTTTTATTTTTTTTTCGTGTACTCGTTTTTTTATAGAAAAAAAATTTTAAAAAAGCTGTAATTCATTTTTTAAACAAATCAGCGGAGCTTCAGTTTATAATATAAGAAAAATTATTTTACTTATAATAATTATTATACGAGTATTTTATTATTATTACAAAACAATAAATTATTTTTTACACAGTCAGTTTTCTATCTTGCTATATCAATTGGGAATAGAAAAAATGTATTCCCATATTTTATTAATTAAAATTATAATTCTCGATTTATAATAATTACTGATCAATAACTTAAATGTTGTTTTATACCACGACATGAATGCGTCATATTTGCCTATTCAAAACGCCGCCTCAACAAATTGATTATTATTATTTTAATTTAATTTTTTATATTTAGCTCGAATTAGAATTATTTCCAGAATTTCTTCGATTTTCGACTGCTTCAGTTAGAAAAACTCGGACATACTTTGCACCATGGGTATTCTTCGCTTCTCGGATGGAATACTCTTGGTAGTAGTTGTACTGAATTTTTAAGACGCGTTAAATCGTTTCGTCAATAAAATGATTCCGAATGAAATGATCTTAAATTAATTATACTCGACAATAATTGTCAGTTTTTTTTTTTTTTTTTTGTCGAGCATGAATCGTTTACATTAACAAACGTTTTAATCGTTATGGGGGTTTTATAATAGAACGATTAGCAAACAAAGGAAATAATGAGTGATAATGAAAAAAAAATAAAGACACTAAAGAACGGTTCTCATCGGCCAACCGCATCATTCTATAGGCTGGTTATAAGCTAGGGACATGGGACGGTGACAACAAAGACATAATAATAATAATAATAATAATAATATGATATTATCATTAGCGGGGTAGAAAACGAGACTTTGATATTACTGCCGATAAAGACGGCGAGACGGTCGGTTTTTGCAAAGACGTTGTAAGTATAACAGTAATCGCTGGACCGATCCAAGTCGAGATCAATGAGGTTTATTTTATTTTTTTCCCCCGCGTGATTATCTATCGCAGTGGTTCTCAACCTTTTATATACAACGACACCCTAATTTTGATCCATAAAAATGATGACACACTTTATTAAATTAATGTATTTTTGAAAAAAAAAAAACAGTATTATTATCTATGTAAATTATTACACATATACGTGTTAACATTTTATTAAAAAAAAAAAGCCGGACATACTTAGCATCATGAGTATTCTTCGATCCTTGGATGGGATACTCTTGGTGGGTGTATTGAAATTTTTGAAGAAACGATAAATTATTTCTTCAATAAAACGATTCTGTGTAAAGCTTCAGTTTATTCGAGACAATTTTACTTGAAAGTTACAAAGTTTGTTATTGTAACAAAAATTATTTACTTTTTACTCGTTTAGTTTTATTATTCCAATATTAACTGGGAAAATAAAAAAGTGTTATAACTTATATTATTGTCTATCTGGTATCTATCTTAAAATTTTCATAACATTTGAATAAAAATAAAAGATTTTTATTAAATTGTATGCAGTTTTCCCCATATTTTGGAAAAATATTGAGAATTTTGAAAAATGACCTCTTAAAAGTACCATCAAAGGTAAATTCTGATTCTAAAACATTCTGATCATAATTTTGGACACGTATTTCTATACAAAATGTGTTTACAGAAATAAAAATAAACATCATTGTAAAAACACTAGCTTCTTGGCTCTATTCAGAATTTTAAATTATAAATTTAAATAGCTAAAAAATTTTATATTTTCATAAAAAAATTCAGTAAGATGTTCATGATAAATGGTATAGTGCGAATCTTTCTTTACGGTATAAGTTTTATATATAGTTTAAACTCTAAAATATAAATAAACTATTTTTTTTTTTTTTTTTTTGGTGACACACCGGTTGAGAACCACTGATATATCGGTTCTAAAACGGGGAAATAGTTTACTGCGCTATTGAAATATGATCGAAAAACCGAGCACGGCGGTTTTGAATATACCAGAGATAAGGGCTGCGTGCTACGTTATAAAATGTATAATAAACGAGGGATGAAAGATTCAAAACGGCCTTGAATCACCGCCGAAACGCTCTTAAATAAGGCTCAATAATAATAATAATAATAATATGGTCCTGAATGTTTTATCGCCGTTCGTTCGACAGGGACTATCGTCGGTACTAGAAAACGTAATAAGCTCTATGGGGGGGAATACAATATGACTATGTCCTTGAACGCGGAGTACGCAAAAGTGTGTGTGTGTGTGTGTGTGTGTAATATATTTTAACTGGTTTCGTCCGTCATTTATCGGATTATCTTCTTTGATCCATTTTATTTATTGCGTGGTGCGCGGGCATAAACCAATACTTATCGTCGTCTCGTTTTCGGCGAAGGATAGGGCGGCTGAATTTTATTCGGCTGCTGCTGCTGCTGCTGCTGTAACTTTGCAACAACGCATTTTATTTTGAAAAAAAAAATCTTTTCTGTTCAAAAAGTGTTTCGCGTAAAGTTTTCTACCGTTTGAAAATTAGATAATATTATGGATTGTGCCTGCGCTTTAGCATAATATCTCTCGCCATACGCGTTGTGTCGTTGAAAGAATCGCTGGATTCAAATCCCAGAGATGACCTATCGCAGCAATAATATGAAAATGTTCAACTGAGCGTTTATATGATTTGATATGAAGTATATTTATCTATTTTTTTCTCTTTTAACAATCCATTTCAATTTACCACGTCGATATCCATGACCTATGTTATAATATACTGAAGAAAGGTGTCCGTTACACAGATATTTACTTTACTGACGTAGTGCATAAACAATTTATTGTTGATAAAATTAAAATAATTTAATTGTTTTTAGGGCGAAAATTGTGTTATTACCAGATTCAAAAATAATATTGGTTAAATCTTGAAAACGTCAACAATACCTTGTCATAGAAGAATTTCAGATAAAATGTAAGACAATAATTTTGTCACATGGACTTTAAAGTGAACATATTCCTCCATTCTTAACGGGTTTTAAATATCAAGAAGAACTATCAAACTTATTAGAAAAAAAAAAAAAAAAAAAACAGTAATATAATATTATGCCACAAACCAGATTTCCGTGAATTCGATTAATTATCTCGTCTGATTCCAAAGTTTCAGCATTTTTTTTCCTCTGGTGAAAAATAACTGGATCCACCCCTATTGGTATAATTTCAATTTAGATACTTATTAGATAATAAAATGACGACTCCATGAAATATTTTAATATGGACGCAACGCACAAACTGTAATAATTGATAAGTAACTCGCAGGTGGTCACCAGTGTTAATAATTAATAGGTAACTATAGTGTTCCAAGAGTTCGGACACGAGTTGCTGCTCCCTTTTATCGGAGTTGGACGCGAGTAATAATCAATAACCATTCTAACCCTTATCTGTGTATGGGGGTGGGCTGACGATGAATTAATACTGTTCACCAGAATTCGTGACTTGTAGCAATCGCAAATTTCATAGTTTTGATGATATTTTTGTTTTTTCCGTTACGTTACTCTTTTATTGGTATTTCCAAGAAGTAGAATGGTCTTGAAATGAGTTTAAATTATTATTTTACTTTTGTAAAATTTATAATATATAATAATAAATATTTCTGTGCGACAAGAAAAAAAAAATTTAGATAAACACTAGCTTCTCGGAATTTTAAAAATATAATTTTAGTTTAGTTTTTAAAAATTCGCTATTTTTTTTTTCGCATCTATCGGCTTACAGATTTTGTAAAACATTTAATGTTTTACATCACAGATTATTTAAATTTTATATTCTCAATTTTGTACTTGTTTCGTGTGCACAATACGTAGTACTATTACATTATGTTATTATACTTCCAGTGTGTACATTGTATTGTATCCAAAATAAGTAGGTTTTTGAAGAAATGCAGAGGGATAAGGTTTACCGGGGTGTAATTCACCCTTGGACCGATAGCGTCAAATTGAACGGATTTACTATATATTCCTATAACAAAACCCAATGATCGAAAGTCTAAGAATATATTGTGGCAGACGAGTGACAAGCAACTAATTCGAAGTTCAGACATATTATACAGACATACACACACATATATATATATATATATTAACTGAAATTCTGTGAATGTCAATCATTCCGATCGTCTCGTCAATCTCTTGACTCTATCGTAGAAAAATAACTGGGAATTTTCGGAAGTTGAGAAATAAAATATAATAAGTTATCTACTGAATCAGATTCTCGGTACGTAATCGAGTGTGTGTGTTCTTGTGATATTGAATAACCTCAACGGCAGCTTGTTCTTTTATTCGAGAAATAACAACACTTTTTTCATTAAAACACCCTCGTTTTATTTTATAAATCGAATTAAGATTTGTTCATCACTAATACAAAATATTTGGTACATTCTTTAAAATGTGTTTGGTACCTATTCGTATTCGATCACGAAAAATCTTTCTGATAAATGTTATTATGATTACACGAAAATGATTAAAGTTTTACAATGTTTAGAACGAAATAAGTTGGCACAAAAATTGTGATTTTGGAATATCGCATAAAATATACATTTTCGTATAAGATACGTAAAATGGAAAATAATATAAAAGCAAAAATAATTTTCTGAATATCAACATTTCACAACTAATTAAGAGGCTCGTTATATTTACTGTCATAAAACGTTTTCTTTAATTCGGTGTTCAAATTTAATTGTCAATTAAAACTCATGTATTTTAACCAATTTAATAACAATTATTATTGAAAAAAATTGTTTATCTGTACAAAGATTACGTTTTAAAGTCATAATAAATATTCAGTCTGTACTGAGAGCAGGGGCATCGAACAATTAATTAGAAACAATTAATTACACCTTTCGTGTGTAGTGGGAAAGTTGTGTCTGTGCACTATGCATTGATTAGTGAAAAATTATTATTTTTGAATACTAAATAATTATGTCAATTAGTACGTATATATCTATACATTTCTATATTATATAAATCGGATACTATTAGATACTCTTGGTGGGTGAAGACCATTATTGTTATTTGTATACCTAATTAACTTCCTTCGTTCAAAATCGTATTATCGAAGAAATTAATTATGATAATTATTATCATCATATTATATTTTAATAGTTTCTTTAAAATTCTACACACTGAACAAGAGTATCAGCCCCAGAGAGCGAACAATACCCGTGTTGCCTAAGTATGTCCGGCTTTCTTCTCTATACCTTACTTATCTTTGCTTACTTTACATAACTTTATTTTTTTTTTCATTACATTTGACATGCACATTTTTAATTAACTTATTATTTATACCTTTTATTTATATATGAGGGGAACTACATGAAATTTTACAAAAAAGGCTCGGAAACCATAATTTTTTGATCTAAATTTTATGAAAATTTAATAATAATATCAGAAACCTGTTGACACGAGAAAGTTTAAAAATATGAAAAAATAATTTAAACATTTTTTTTTTCTCATAAAATGTTTTTTTTTTTCCTTTTCTTTATTTACTAGTTAAAAGAAAGTAAAGTAAAACAATGATGAGTAAATTAAAGTAAAGCAAAAACAAATAAAGTACCTATACACAAGAAAACCGGACATACTTCGCACCACGGGTATTCTTCGCTCTTCGGGTCAGCCGATACTCTTGGTGGGTTTTCTTGCCTATACTTTACTTCGCTTTGCTTTACTTATCATTTTTTTTTTTTTTTTTTTTTTTTCCCCCGGGACGCACCTCGTGTGTTGCCGCGCCGCCGGTACTCGCCAGAATTTCGCACACGAAAAGCAATATTAGAAAAAAAAGGATGTTTTAACGACAAACGAACTTGTGAATTTATTATTATTGTAACGCGACAAAACGAAAACAAGCGTACGACAAAACGGTCGCGCGTCATACATCCAATAATAAAACATCAACACGCAAATCAATAATTAAATGACATCCGGTTTACACGACATCGTATAACGGTCGCATCATTTTTCCTTCCGATTTGGCGGGCGCACGCGCCGCGGACCGTAGTAACTGCGGCAATGGCGGCGGTACAACAGGTGTGGGCGGCGCGCTCGGCGGTCGACGACGACGGTGGTCCCAACAGAACACTTCGAAGTCGGTGACGAACGCGATCGCGACGAACACGGCGCAGGCCACGAAACAGACGTAGACGATGGTCCGGTCCGGTTGGCCCGTCGGCTCGGTCGGGGTTTTGGCCGCCGCCGTGACCGGTACGGGTGCAGGCGGTGCAGCAGGCGGCGATGGCGGTGCAGCAGGCGGCGATGACGAATCGCTCGTCCGCACACCGCGGACGCCGCCGTCGACGTTGACGACGACCTGAAACGACGAGAACCGCGCGCGAATTCAAACGAAAATAATAATATAATTAAAGGCGAGGTGTCCGACGCGCTTGTGGGGAGGTGCACATATCGGGCGCCAGGGTGCTTACCCCATTGTATTAATTTTATTCATTTTTTTTTTTTTTTTTTCCCCAAACGAAACTTTTAGATTCTGACCGAAGTGAAGAAACCAGTGTATTTATACAGTGACGTTTATTTATTTATTTATTTATTTTTTCAGTATACACTTTTTCGTATGGAAATACTTGTCCGAAAGTCTCGACCAGAATTTTTTTGAAACCGGATTTTCATAGATTAATTACAAGTTTCGACTACCGAGTTTTTTGAATCGGAGTTTCGCTCTAGATGAGACATTGAAGAGGAAATTTTTCAAAACTCTCAATAGTTTTCAAAAAAATCGGCAGAACTATTCAAAATTTGATAAAAAAATAAAAAAGATTCGGAAACTATCTTTTTTTTATTCCAAACATTATGGGAATTTAAATATAGATAGACAGTGTTATGAAAAATATTTGAGAGTAAAAAAGTTTTGAAAATATGAAAAAAAGGATTTTGGATATTTTTTTTAACACTTTTTTTTTGCTCATCAAATTAATTTTTCATTTTTCTCAGTTGATAGTGAAATATAAAATTGACCTAGTAAAAAATAAAGTTTTTGTTATCATAAAAAACTTAATAATAACATTTTAAATAAAATTATCTTGAATAAACTGAAATAATTTCGATCACAATAGTTTTATCGAAGAAAAGATCATCGTTTCTTTAAAACACAATGCACCAACAGGAGTATCCCACTCGAGGAGCGATGAACATCCCAAAGTTAAAAATACACGTTTTTTTTTTCAACGTGTAGTTGAAATTTGTTTCTTAGAGTAAAATTTGATAAATGATTTTTTTTTGCTTTTTCTAGCTACCTGTATCAAATGTATTTTTCAGGATTTATATTTCTACAAAATCCTAGAGTCCTAGAGATAAATAATTACCGAGCGCGAACCTCGCCAAAATCCGCACAGGAACTAGAATCGTAAATAATGTTATAATTAATATTATTATGGTCTTGCACGCAGTCACGAGGCGAAATCTACGCGTGCATGCCTTCGAAACGTTTTGTAGGCTTGGTTCGTTCTGCCCGCGGACTACGTATGCGAAACGTACGATAGGGCTTGTGGCGTAACCAGATGGAAAAGAGCCCTGCAGGGCAGTAAATAAATCAAATACTCTGATATTCGTGAAAATTTGAAATAAAAACATTGTCTCTTTTAATTATTATTATTTGTGTCATAACTTACTAAGAAATTTTAAATAAAAATTACAAATAGACAATAATAATTAATAAACGTGGAAAATGATAAGGAAATCCAGTTTTTTACCACGAAAATTAAAATACCCGTGGTGCATAGTACATCCCACTTTTTAGTCGTGAAACTGATATAGGGCCTCGAGGCTCATCTATGGTCTATGTCCCCGGGGCGCGACAATGCATAGGGCTAATTTCGAGTTTTGCACTCACCTCGCTCCCGAGGGACAGTGGATTTTTTCGCAGCCTCCTTCCGTTTTTCATCACCCATTCACACGTCCCGTCGTCCGCTTTTCTCCTCGTGTCCTCCGTCATCATCCCGTTCCGGTCCCCTTTTCCACCTCGTATTTTTTTCTCCTTCCTCGCCTTCCTCTTCTCGTCGTTCCACCTCGGGCCGACCGAACTGTGACTCTCGCCCGGGCTCGTCCCGGTGGTGTGCACAAGAGCTGCCGCGTGAAGTCGTTGTGACACGGGGCCGTCCACGAGAACGACTTTCGCGGGCCATTCCCCAAAATCGGGAGGTGCGGGAAACCGACGGATCACCTGAACCACGGACGCGGGCCATTCCAACGGCAGCGGGGGTGACGGTCCGTATACTGTTGTAGTAGTCGCGCTGCAGGACGACAACGTGACACCGAACGCCGACAAGCCGGCCATTACAAGAACTGCGGTGGCAGTCATAACGAACGAATACAAAGAATATTTTCAAAGAATTCTGGAGCAAAATTCACACTGTAGACGAATCAATAATAATAATTATCGTGAAAACGTACGGCAAAACGTTTGTTTGTTATAAATCGAATACATTTTTTACCAGTGCCGGGCAACGGGAAATCGATTGCGTTATAAATATTATTATTATACTCACGGGTTTTAATATTCGCTATCTGACTGCGTCCAATTATTATAATTTCAACAAAATTGTCTGTGATCATGCGCATCCAAGGGATTTTTAGGAGAAAGTCCCTCGGGGAAGAATATGAAAGTTCAAAGTATTTAAAATTACATCAGAATTTTATGCAATTTATCAATGGAGGGCTGTGCGTTTTGTTGGAATTTGTATATTTTTTTTATAGTGATTGCAACACGTAGCTTTTTAACACAAAATCTGAGTCATGTAACGACAAATTCGATTTTGAAACTTTTATTTCGAATTTTTTGACGATTTTAATTTGTAATTTAATTATTTTCGTTTTAAACTAATTTTCCATTTTACGATTTTTTTTTATTAAATTATATCAATAAAGAAATCTTTAATTTTTTTATTTTACATAAGACATTTTATCTTTCTGTTACTGTTTATCGTTAGACACAAAGTGTATCGACAACATCGGAAACAATAATTGTTTCGATCTTGCGAAACGAATGAACATAATCCATGCGGTCTAATAACATTGTGCGGGAATCATATTTTATTTTACTTACAACACTAATTGAATCGAATCAAGCAAATGAAAGAAAAAAAGTTTCTTTTTATTCAATCAATCGCACGTTGTAACCGGAGGAAAGTTGTTTTCCAAAGTGATTACAGAGTCTTGTACGTCGATTAATACATGGAAATCGATGTAAAATTATCATTACTGTTATTATAATTGATTTAAGATGTACCCAGTCTAAAATAATTGGATTCGTTAAAATCGCTTTGTGATAGTGTAGTAAACATTTATATTGTACTTATGGTAAGTCATAAGTTTAACTTTGTATTTTGCACACCATATAAACTGTGTGTAAAAGAGAGAGAGAAACAACTTTTATTTGAACAATGAGTTGCCCACCATGCGGATGCCAAATGACACAACATGCTGTTCAATATTCAAATATATAAGAATTTAAATTATTAAGATATATTTATATTATATAATACATAAAAAATACGTGAACTAATATGCCAATGATCAAAATCATTATCAGTCTTGTAATTAAGAAAGGAAATATGTGTTTTGATTTTTTTTTTCAAATATCACCTTTTTTAACCCGAGTGTAGTTTGACTATTACCTAGCTGTTTTCTGACCTCAGTGCATTTCGAACATTTTAATATAAGTAAAAAAATACATACAAGACTACTCCTCAAAATGTCTAATCTTTTATTTAAAAGTCTTTTTTTTTTTTTTTTTATATTTTAACTTAAAATTTTCAGTTTTAAGACCTAAAATTAAATATTTCTTACTAACTATTGAAACTAAGGTAAGTTGTTTTTTAAGAAAATAATTTATAACAGCATATCGTTTAACACGTTCAATAGTCAATATGAATAGTTTGATTAGGTAATCATATTGCTGTACTCCTGTTCGTTTCGGATGATGGTATTTCCAATGATCCGGATTCGTCGAAAGTGACAAACAAAAAATTATAATTTTCACGTACCACAACTACTAAAATGTAATTTATCTCTATGATAACTCTTATCGGATAATAAATACCATTTACCAAGAACAATATAGGAAAACTGATGGTTTGACAGTTGTTTGGGAATAATGTATGATAATAATTAATTTATGGATAGGGAAACAAAATGTGGTGAAAATTTGTCTGTTAATGTGAATAAAAAAATACACAGAGTTATGGTTAAATCGTCTATTATCAAATTATCAAACATCGTACAAAATGAACATTGTAAATTATTTATTTATTAATATCACACGGACGAAACTCCATATACATATATTATTAATTAATTTGCATTCGTATTTGTTTTGCATTACAACACAACACTGAAGCGAAAATTTTACAGTTTATAACAAACTAAACGGAATTTCGTTAAAAAATCAGTTCCCTTATATACAATTATTTAAGTTATTGTGAATAACAAAAAAATTGAGTTTAAAAGTTAAAATCAACTTAATTTTGTAAACTTTTAAGCTAAGCTAAAGTGACAGTTCATGATGGAATCATCAGAGCTTATAGGTTTTTTTTTTTACTGAATGAGAAATTGAGATGAAAAAGAATGACGTATAACGTAAGTATTAAACGAATTAAAGACAATTTAATAAAAAAGTAGAACACAAATTGTAAAAAAAAAAAAAAAAGGTTTTACATTCATAGTACGCAATATAGATGAAAATTTGAAAATAATTTACATGATGCATTTGTGTTTATAAATTTTAATATTTATTATGAAATAAAATCGACGTTCCTGAATTTTCCATACCATAAGTCGTTTTTTTTTACGAAAGGTGCATTTTAAAATTTTTCCCTCGTCCGTGTTCCGCGATTTCCGCACTAGTAGTGTTTGCCATCGCCGGTGAACCTATGAAAATTTTAGGGAACGTGCAAAATTGCTGTTTGCGTTAGATTTCGATTTACACAATAACGAACCTTTTGTCTCGGACCTTTTTCACACAAAGACTGCTCGTTCACGTTATTGTAATACCGAATATAAAATAGAATAATAATAATAATAATAATAAAATATAATAACATAATGATACGTACCAGAAGACGTGATGAAACAAGTGTGGACGAAAAACGGAACACGTGTTGTGTAAACACACACACACACACACACACACACACAGTTCTTTGTTACTTTGAGCACGATTTACAAAATTATTGATTTATTAAAAATCAAATTCGAATATTACGTCGGTGCACATTCGGTCGGTTACCCATATCGATTATTTTATGGCTGAAAACAATTTTGTTTTTGGGGTGTTAGAAACATTTGAAAACGTTATTCTTTTTTAAATCTTCTCATGTTATAATTCAAGTAAATAATCAAATGTGATTTTAACGAACGTTTTTATTATTCTTTACATAATATACCGCACAATATTCTAATGTAAATTTGATGACTCATAAAATATTGCGTTAACGCGAATTCATTGTTCAGTTATTTATTTCAACTAATCACTAATATTTAAAATATGTTTTCATTTCAGTGTAATGAGTATAATGAGTCTGGAGCACAATTATTTTCCCGAGGTGAAATCGTAGAAATTTAGCGAAACAAAAATATTTGATTAGTTAATGATGAAATTTAATTTCGAGTGGTCTACGTTAGTTTAAGTTTAATGTTTGCCTCCACCCCTCAATTAAATTAACGCCGCCAAGTGACACCTACGTTTCATTCCTTATTCTGCCTGATGAAAAATATCCTTGTATCATGTCGTCGAAACGTCCCATTATCGATACAAATCTTTGTTTATGTTCACGAGACGTTGTCAAAGGTTTAAAAAAAAAAAAAAATAAAAATAATGGGGATGGGATAATATACTCCGTCCGTGACCTTGGCTGTGTGGTGTAAAAAATGGTGTAGAAAAATTTAACAGGAATTTAACGCGGGCAATGTTTGTGAAAATAAAATCGTAAATCGTAATTGACACGGTTTATGAGAAAGAATTGACCGAACGAGATGCAAACAATATACGGATTGCCCATCACGAGAGCGAGTGAAAAGGAACGTACGTGTGTTGAATGAACGAACGCGTTTTGTAGCGAGACAAAACGCAAACGAACTACAAAAAAAAAAAAAAAAAAAAAGAAAAAAAACATATTGTACAATAAAATTCTTTGATTACAAAAAAAAAAAAAAAAATGGCTGACTGGAGTGTTTGTGTCGTTCGCCCCCGACGATAACGACCCCCGAACACGTGTACAATAATCGTGCGTAGTACGCGTTGGCGTTGGCGGCAAAATAAAAAAAAAGAACAAAATATAAATTATTTGACTATACGTAACATTTTATGACAAAGGCCTTGCAAAATAAAAGCGTTACGAGATGCTTGTTTTACAAAATAATCGTATTTGAATTATGACTAGAAAAAGAGGAACAGATGGGGGGGGGGACGTGGGTTGTCGGAATTTGTAAGAATTTGATTTCTTTCTTTAAAACGAAGTTTTGCCAGACATTCGATTTTTACTACTTCAGAATGAAATGCACTACATATTTTAGTTTTCGATTTTTAGCTAGATTTTGGTGCATTTTTTTTTTTTTGCTTTCGAGTAAATTTTAGATTCTGAATTGAACGAAGAAGCTACTGTTTTTACAATAATGTTTATTTTTTATGTGTACACGTTTTTGTGAAATAGAAAACATACTTGTCCAACAATTTAGACCAGCAACTTTTGTCAAATTTGCCTCTGGACGGTACTTTTGAGAGGTCATTTTTCACATTTCTCAATAATTGGAGAATATCTGATATCACGTATGTAATTTTGCTACTCATTTTAATGCGTAAAGGTTACGTTTATTTTTTAACCTGAATAATTAAATTACTATAACGAGTGAATTTTCATCCCGACCCAATAATACGATCGTTCGGTTTTACTGAGACAAACATATTATTTTAATATTTCATACATGACACGACCTCTAGCGGTGCATCATTCTCTTTGGCGAACTACATTTTAATCGCGTCCTAATATCGTTCATCTGCATTAATAATATTTTTAAGTTAAAATTCGATATACAAATAAAACCGTTTATAATTTAATGTTTAAATAGTATTTATTTTAGATTCTGAACAATGATGTTTATTTTTTTTTCTGTGTACAACTTTTCGTATAGAAATACTTGTTCAAAAGTTTCGATCAATAACTTTTTGAAACCGGATTTGCCTCTAGATTATACTTTAGAGAGGTCATTTTATGAATTTCTCAATTCTTCAATTTTTTTTTTTTTTTTTGATAAAAACTGCCCT
>JAIPRM010009660.1:0-14538 GCA_025469315.1 Stegophylla sp. TES_Ste_2020 | reverse complement strand
TCCGAGTCGTTTTTGTCATATTTTGGGTAGTTTTTTCCAAAAAAAAAATTGAAGAATTGAGAAATTCAAAAAGTGACCTCTCTAAAGTACAATCTAGAGGTGAATCGGGTTTCAAAAAGTTATTGATTGAAACTTTTGGACAAGTATTTCTATACAAAAAGTTGTACACAGTAAAAAAAAAAATAAAAAAAAATAAATAAATAAATATCATTGTAAAAACACTAGCTTCTTCACTTCATTCAGTTTCTAAAATACATCATTGTAAAAACACTAGCTTCTTCACTTCGTTCAGAATCTAAAATGTCATATAAAAATCATCACGTAATTATTGTATAAAATATAATAAGTAACATTATTCGGCTATTGACTCTCCACTTTGGCGAGTGTACTCAATGTAATACGAAGACAAGCGTATATATACATATATATATATACGTTTCATTGTTCTCGGTTTAAAAATTTTACTCTACACCGCGCGCGGAGAAAGTGTATTATACGCGCACATAATGTTTTCGACAATTTTTCACGCCACGATTATAACGAGGCAGCAATTAGTAGGTGTTCTTGTTTTCGCGCGATACATTTTTTTTTTTTCATACTATGTTTATTATTTAATATATACAGCGTCATCGGGCCACGAGCCGTTTCGACGTTATAATAATAATAATAATAATAATGAAAAAATCGTGTACTCGGCGTGGCGTTATAAAAAAAAACAAAAACCTGCAACGTTTTGAAAAAAATAATTAAAATGCTATTTTCGAACCTACACAACTGCAGTGTGTGTTTGCCGCCCTACAAAATGTTTTTGAATGAAAACACCCTCCTCCCCACCACGTATAATGCACATATTATAATAACCAGGGCTCGTAAGTTCGTGCAACTGCATGTTTTTTTTTTTTTTTGCTTTATAGGAAAACATGCAAAGTGAGATAAAAATCCGTTTCATAACAATGATGGTAATCAAAATATGAAATTTAATAGTGCTCGTGTTTCTGCATGTTTTGGGTGTAAGGGCATATTTGGCACACTATCGATTTTTTTTAGATTTATTGCGCATATTATTTCATAAAATTTTTTTTTTAGACAAATATTTGAAAATGTCTTGTTTATTTACTTTCCCCTTTAACAAAATGATAGCGTTTGTTTTGATTAATTTGCAGTATTCTAGGGTGGGGCTACCTATTCGTTTATGATTTATTTTTATAAATATATTTTATGCATTTTACCATTGATTATTAAATAGTATTTATGATCAACGGTTTTATGCAGTTCCACAGAAACATAACCTGGTACAAATGTATAAAAATTGAAAGGAATAAAATACACTTTTAAAATTAATGAATTTATATTCTTATTATTTTAAAATTTCATCACGATTTTTTTGTACAATGCGTATATTTTGAGTGCATAATTCAAAAATGTTAAGACATAATATATAAATGCATATTTTGCCAATTTTTAGTGCATATTTTAATGCACATTTGGCCAATTTTTAGTACATGAATGCATGCTAATAAAATTTATGCATTTTTTAGTGCATAAACTTACGAGCCCTGATAACATTATAATTCGTTCGTTTCTGTTCGATGGCGATCTTTATATTCCGTCGATTGTCGATATTCACAATGAGAACTACTGTGATTCGTATATTATTTATTTTTTTTTTTAACTTTTTCACGATAAATTACCGTCGTATTAAAAAATATAGTATCTTTATTTTTTTATTTCCCTCTCACGAAATGAGATGAAAGCATCTACAGTGTACTCGTGTTTCCCCTATTCCCCACCTACTGTCTCGTGAAAATTCACCGATGAACAATCACATTTTAAATTACGGAGAGAGTCTCACCGATCGAGAATATTATAATATAGCCGTGAAAGACGGTTTTTAAAATTGACCATACGACTCGAAAAAAATAACTGGCGCCGCCACTGCGGGAATCACTGCGACCTCATCTGGTCTGCGTGCAGTTTCAGTACAAAACACAGTGACTGCTGCAGTGGCGTAGGCCAGGACATGTTTTTTTCGTGTGCTTGAATTGGAAAAAAATTAGAAAAGGGACGCATTAAATCTAAAAAAAAATTAGCGTCCCCCAAAATTTTAATTTATCATATACCTGTGGATGATTTTTCAAAAATTAGTAGGGGTACGCTAAAAATATTTAAAAAATAGAAGGGATACTCCACTCCCCCTCGTCATTCCCCAAGTCAAGCATTGTTCTTAATAATTTTAATTAATTTATAATAATTAAACATTAGGTAACAAAAAAAAAAAAACTGATATGTTCGGTTGCCGATTTGGGAATCCCTTACACAAAATATTATTATACCGAAAGCCAATGCACCCTAACTAAATGCGCCACTGATAAAAAAAAAAAGAACATTACTGGGGGACGGATTATAACCCTTTAATCCCAACCGGCTACGCCACTGTGAGCTCGTGGGAGCTATACGTATTATACCGCGGTCGTCGAAAAATAATAATTGACTCCGATGATATTCGTCAACCGCACGTATTACGTTATTAATAATTCGTCGAGATCTCGACGGATCTGCGATGTTAAAAATATTATTTTATAATGTACGACACAATAATATAATAATAATACATACTTTTGATTTTGTTTAGCGCGTCTCATTTTTAAATTTTTATTATTGTTATTTTTTTTATATATCTTCTTTGTTGTTATTTACCTTATATTATGTGTTCTCTTTGTCTACTTATATGTAACTTTATAATTATTTTATTATGTAGATCTTGGTTTCTAATTTTGTTATTCTAACATGTCAACCAACAGTATGAGGGAGGGTTCACACACCGTATATTATTATTACGTCAATTTATATTAATAAATAAATAAATAAAATAATAAATAATAATATTATAATGAATGATGTTATAACGTTCCATTAGACCGCGATCGAGCGGCGCAAACATAATATAATGCGCGCCTCTATTCTAACCTAACCCTAACCGTGCACCGTCGGCGGGCGGCTGACACACTTGCGCGCGCACTGTTGAATCGAGTTTAGTGTTTTCTAAACGCACGCGGTGTAAGTATATATTTATTAATACGATATTATCCGTGTGCCAACGCAGAACATTATTATTATCATTATTATTTTCGTTCTCGGAATATTTATGAATAGAATTATTAATATAATAATAATAATTAATACAATACGCTTAAACGCATTATATTATTATTATATTTCGTTAACATTATTATTGTCGTCGTCGGCCGGCGGCTCTGTTAATTACATTATCGCGTACACGAATTATAAACATGTAATAATATTATTATTTGACTGCGATCGATAATAATTAATTAAATATGCGTCGCGGTAAAATCTATAGAACAATACTAATAATATGTGTTTTTTTTTTTCTACAATAACACGAATAGGTGCGAGTAGAAAAAAAAATAACAACAAGGTTTCGTTACAAACATAATATTTGTAGCTAATAACAATTATTTATAATAATAATGTACACACGAGCGTCATTTGGAATCGACAGGTCCGCCGCCTTCTGATTGTAAGTATTGAAAAATACAAACAACAACAACAACAGATTAAAGGTGTGAAAAGAGTTTACCGTTCGGTTATGATGATAATAATTGCAATTCGAACGACCCAATTGAAAACGATATAAAAATAAAAATATATTAACATCCGTCGGTCTAGTAAGTGGTATTAATTCATAATATCATACTTTTTACGCGAAAAAACTATTATCGTAGTCGTACGTGTTCGTTTTTGTCTCGTCTTGAAGAAAAAATAACCGTACTCGGATAATATCCAAACTAGGTTATATATATATATTATAAATAATACAGCAAAACCTCTGCAAAGCGGAACGGAATTATTACTATCTATCTATCCTGCACTGTTCTTGACAGGGTGTCCGTTGACCGCTATTTTCAGAGGTGATTCGATTTTTGAAGTAGAGGAATTGAAAGAACGTAATATTTTGTAATTAACAGTAATAATAACTACTAATTTGGAGGTACATTAATAAATATAGTATGCACATTATATAATAATTAATATATATTGTGTGTGTTATTAAATTAATATAATACAAAATATAATATTTACTCTTAAAACTATATTATATAGGACAAAAATTATCACGTTCTAAAACTTTGTATTAAAATAATAATATACACAATGTATAAATATGCATAATATATTATTATACAATGGAAAAAATCGGCATCATGAGCGAGATAATAAGAGATAATATACTGTTCGCATTGCATTACGATTATTAATTTGAATATTTTTAGAATAATTACATAATTATTGAAAATTGACGAAAAGTCGAGTGTTGTTGTTATTATATTTTTGTACCTATTTTTCCTTTTTGTACCTTTATTTTCCTAACTGTTTTACATTTTATGTATATTTATATTTATGTTTTCTTTTTTTTTTGTTACTTTTACATATCTAAATTATTTTTAAGTCTGTGAGTATCATTAAAACTATTTTTATTTACCACTATATTGGGATCTAACCAGTAAATAATAATAATAATTATTATTATTATTGTTATTATAGGATAGATTTTTCAATATAGAAAACAATATTGTGTGTAAGTCCTATATGATGTATCGGGGTAGGAGTTTCGATGGGGTAGTTTTCACATTGCATCATTATATATAGTAGGATATATTACTACTACTGTGTGCGGTGTAGAAGAACAAAACAACGCGTTTAATTATGAATAATTTAAAACGTCGCGGTGCGTATCCTTTAGAAAAAAAAATTAAATATCATATTATATTGTTTTGGAGGACACTACACGTATATTATTATTATTATTATTATGTGTTTTACTGTTGCGCGTATACGGACACAATATTTTTACAAAAATATATTATTATATATTATTCCGTGACGGGAGATTCTATCAGGTTCACCCGCCAACTAATAAATATGTCTAGTTTCGACCGCGTGTTAACACCTAAACCGTTGCTGTACACACACACACACACACATATATATATATATATATATACATATATAACATATATAGTACACGACGTGTGTGTACTCGGAGAGTAAATTTCACGTCGTTTTGTGACGGTTTTCGCACGATCGATACGCTTGTGTGTACACACAAAGGATGGTACACACGAGTTTTGAAAGTAAGTGCGTACGTGTATTATACAATATACGTATATATATATGGTGGTATATTGTATTATATATTACTACGTACACACCGCCGCCATTCATGCTGTGGTAGGGGAACGACGAGGGTAAAATCATGCGATAATTTTTGTACATGGGGCAATATTATTATATAATAATATTTTTATATTAATATACGTCACATCGAAATCCTCGGAGTGCTGCTGCGGGGCGGAACTACACACACACACACACACACACACCCCCCGACGAGAGCTGCAGTCGAACATTGGCCGGACGGGCGGCGATCATGAATTTGATAATATTATTATTATTATTATTATTGTACACAAAATGAGTCGACACGGAAACCGCGATATTATGTAACAGCTGTTGATTTTTGATTAGCCCTACTGCTGCTGCTGCTGCAGGTCATCGGATATTATTTTTTCTTTCATGACCACCGCGACCAGTCGCATACGAAATCGTTTCGACGACAATTTACATTCGAAGCTTGTTATATATTTATGTAAAGAAAATAATATACTTCTTAAATTATTATTGTACCATGATATTCTTATCGTGGTAATAAGGTTGATAGGAAAAATTGTGATTAATATTACTAAAATTGTAATTAATATAAAGTTGTAATTAGTATACTATTATTTTTGTTCATATGTTTGAATAATAAACTTTTATTGTCGTTTCTTTGTTTTCACATTGAATGAATATTGTAAATTGTAAAAATTGTAGAAAAAATAATAAAAAATAAAATTGTTGTTTTCACAGTAACACTTAAGAGTTTATTTATAAATAGAACCTTATATTATATACGTTTAATAGTATTTGCATTATATTTCTGCACTTGTACACTACTATATTTTATTCTTTAAAGAGCAGGATGGAGACGAATAATTTAAAATGGTGCAGAAGAGTGACATTTTTTACAATATTCGAATAATGATTTCATCACAATAAAAACTCTGAGTGGTATGTAAAGTAAACGATTTTAATAACATTACATTTACATTTAAAGTCAGATAGTGCTGCAATCTGCAGGGTCCTTAGGGTCGTTCATGCGTATAGCAAGGGTTCTCAACCTTTCTAGGTTCATGCTCCATTTTATACTGGGTCATGCCCCCCTTCTCACTACTATAGGAATGAATTATAATATGTTATATACAATATATATAATATAAATACATCATGACTTTAATTATTAATCTTGAGTATTAACATGAATAAAATAGTTCAATTATTGAAAATATTATTGTTAGTTGTTACACATTGATGACTGATAATCGCATACTTACTTACAAAAAAAAATAAAAAAAAATAATAATAATAATAATAAAAAACAACATTTTCATGTTCTGTGTGAAATAATCTGGTATCTATCTAGGTATGTACGTGTTTTATTACATATTTTTTGGTAATTTTCGATAATGTATGTACATATTATTATGTCGAACGAAAATTCGAGTTACAAAGTAAAATTAAATCAAATTTTTTACTTCGACTTATCGCGAAATTTGAGTTACCGAAATTCAAATTATCGAGAAAATTTATCACACATAGATCATATTATATTGTAAGGCAGGGGCTGAGGTATTTTTTTGAATTATCGAAAATTCGACTTACTATATTATTCGTTTCAGTTTTAATTATTCGCCGCTCCCGAGTCCTGCCAATGGCCACCGATGATTACACCGAAGCCACTGCGATCGTCCCGCGGGATAAGGACGACAAGTCGCGATGTTCGGGAATACGCGCGCGGGGAATCAATAACGTCCTGCCGGACGCGACGCGCGGGTTTGTGCGTGAAAACGGGCACTTAAAACGAGTGAGAGAGAGAGAGAGAGAGAGAGCCTTGTGCGCCAGGCCGTTAATAATCGCGCGGCGTAAACTGCTACGCGACATGCGACCGTTTCCGGGTCCGGACGTTCCCTTCTGTATAGTGCATCTCTGCGAGGTCTCTCTGTCGTGCGAGTCCGTATGTACGTTATCGTCGTTGTCACTGCCACCGCAATAATGTCGTCGAGTTTTATTTTCGAGACGGCTCAATCGAATATTCGCTGGCACGTTGCCGACGGCCATTGGAAAAAATCACACTTACCCAAAACCGCGTGAATGTGACGCGTTTAGCATATTTTATTATAATACGCACGTCGTTGTTTCCTCGGCTCGTAACACTGCATAATATCAGAATGATTAGGGCTAGGGACTTATAATAGGAGTTAGCATGTTATTTCAAAAATCATTTAAAACATAGCTAAGTATTAATAATATATAGAAATGCGTTTCACGACACCAGGAGTTGTATGCAATTTATTCTTTAATTTACTTTTATTTTGCATATTTAGCTATTTTTTCGATATAAGTGCATATTTCGGTTATATTCGAATTTTAAGTGCATATTTCACACGTTTTTCAATATTTAATTTGAGTTTTCTTGACATCGGAAAATTTCCCCTCACAAATAACTGAAAAGATTTGTCAGTAAACAAATATAAAAATTAAAAATAAGAGATTTTTAATAAATAAATATTGTTTGTTTATAAATAATAAAAGAAGAATTAATTAATTTTTTTTTTAATCTGTATAATTTATGCACAAAGCAAATATTATTATTATTATTAATAAACTGATACAATTTTACTACTGGTACACTTAAATCATAAACAATCGAGCACAAATTATACTGTATAACCTATTTGGCGTTAACACAAATCGTTAATTGTTTTATTTTATTTATTACAACGCAATAAAACCAAATTTTTAACAGACCGAAGGTTATGATCAATATTCCTGTGGAAATAGATGTATGCATGAAAATACGGAATGTGTAAACGAAACACATGTATTTATTTAAAAATATGCATTTCGAAATATGTGAAAATATGCAAAATATCGTCGTAGATGAAAGTTTTGTTTTATTCATGATTATGGTATGAAACGTTCTCATTTTTAATCAGAATATAATAAGAAATCCGCATTCAATAAAATCATGTTCCTATTTACATTGAAATCCAAGTACCTAATACCTAATGAGTATTTGACGACCTAATAACAAAAATATAAAGATTCCAATGCTTTAAGTGAAGTGTACTCTCTCTCTCTCTCTTAAGACGAACCATCGTTACACTAAAAAACCTATGGCCAAGCGTCTCACTTTCAAACACGATCAACACTTACGTTATTTTGTGATTGTACTCGTGTGACGTTTCAAATGAATTTAACGGGTTTATAATATTATCGCTGAAAAGAAACAATAATCAATCGCATAGTTTCAAAAATATTCTACTTACAGCACTCTAGTACTGATAAAAAAACACACACAAGTGCTTACAGGGATGGCAAATTTTCTTAAAACATGTTGTAAAAAAAAAAAAACATACCTATTAGCATAAGCGAAACTAGGACAAAATATTTTTTTTGGGGGGGGGCTAAAATGATTATTTTTATTGATTTAGCCCCCGCAAAGTACATTAATCTTGAGCACTTTTTAAAAAATCCAGGGGAGGGCTATGAGTGGTTTTGAGGGGACTTAGCCCCCACCTAGTTGCGCCTATGTGTCTATTAGACAAACGTCGACTCATTTCTAATAACGTATTAATATTCCGTAGTAGCGTCGTTGTATTTATTCGTGCAATTAGGACACAAAATAACTGTGTGTGTGTGTGTGTGTGTGTATGTATAATAGTTTATTCGTAATTGGATGTATTCCAAAAAAATAAACGCATGTCCTATTGAAAATATATGAATTAAATAAATACAACGTTGTCTTACAATAGACGATAGCAAATGTACTTAAAAATCCGGCGCTGATCGTTCATGCACAATAATACGTGCGATCACGTGCAATATTCTATGACCTATTGGACCGGAAGGCATTACGTATTATATTATTTATATCGATAATATCGCGGGTTTGGGGAATAATAATTGCGTTCGGGAAAAATAAAATATGTTAATAACAAGGCGGAGGGGGGTCGTCCCGTTTGTACACGACTGATGTGATTCTGAGACAACAAAATCGCAATGATAATAAAAATATGTCGTATTTGCAAATTAATGTTTTGTCGAAGAATTTACAAGTGGTTTTATAATGATGTTTATTATTATTATTATTATTATTATTTTTTATGAAAACACGTCTTTTACGCGTAGAGTTTAACTTGTCCAAACGTTTCGTCCAGCAACTTAACATAGAAGAAAATGACTCTTGATGGAACTTAAAAAACCGGTAATTTTTCGAAATTCTCAACTGTAAAACATGTCGTAAACTAGATTTTCATGAAATCTATTACGGTTTTTTAGTATTAACTCAAAAACTAATTATTGTAGTAGAAACTCTTTAAATTTTCACTCATTATTTAATACAATAATGTATAGTAAAGATTGGATAAATACCATGGAAAAATAATTTGACCATTTATAAGATAAATAATGAATTTTTGAAGTAAATTGTTTTTTGTAAGGTTTTTTTTAAGAAATTTTTAAACTCGCAATATAATGAGGTGAAAATATAATACAATCTTACTCGTATATAGATATCCAACGTCCTTGAAAAAAATAATATAAATCATATAATTTATCACGCCGGACCTAACCTAACCTAACCTAACTTATACGGAAGAGATAGATTTTTAGAACAGTAGATTCGCATCAGAGAAGACGACGACAGCTTTTTACTGTGAACTTATTAAATTCGAGAGCATTTTCAAACATTTTATTTCTAAATAATAGTCACCGTAAGTCGTAACACTTGAATTATTACGCAGGTTCGTAGAGTAATATACACACATATTGTATTAAATTGAAATATACCGTTAATAGTAGTTATATCAGTACTAATAATAATGTTAGAAAAATGTCCAAAATTTTTTTTCACATTTTCAAAATTTTCTTCCGCCAAAATCTTTTTAATAGGATTTTCTATGTATGTTTAAATTTTCATAAAATTCTGATCAAAAAATTATGGTTTTCGAGTCGTTTTTGTCAAATTTTGGGTAGTTTTTTCCAAAAAAAACTTTGAAGAATTGAGAAATTCAAAAAATGACCTCTTTAAAGTACAATCCAGAGGTAAATCTGGTTTGAAAAAGTTACTGATCGAAACTTTTGGATAAGTATTTCCATACGAAAAGTTGTACACAGAAAAAAAAAATAAACATCATTGTAAAAACACTAGATTCTTCACTTCGTTCAGAATTTAAAAAAAGTTTTACATACACGTTTATGTAGTTACAAATATGATTTTCTCTCTTCATATCAACTTAAAAATATTAATTAATATTTATCTTATCTAGATATCATTTTTGTTGCTGCTCAATTGACGATTTTATTATTGATTGTTTCTTTTAAATTCAATAAACCCACCAAGTTTGTGATTATCACACCCCAGGATTATGATGAACATCCATAGTGTATAAATTATGTCCGGATTGTTTTACTGTAGTCATTAGTAATTATTAGGGCTAAGGACTTGCCTAGGAGTTAGAATGTTTTTCAAAAAAAATCATTCGAAACATAGCTAAGTAATATAGAAATACGTTTCATAACAGCAGGATTTGTATGCAGTTCTATTTAATTTGCATATTTAAATCTTTTTTGATATTTAATTTCAATTTTCTTGGTGTCGGAAAATTTTTCTCTGAATTTCTGAAGAGATTCAATATTATTTGATATATTTTTATTTGTTTAAATGTAAGCTTAAAAAGAATAAAGATTGAAAAAAAAAGAAAGAAATTTCATAAATAATAGAAGAAGAATACATATTAAAATATATTATACAATAAAATTTTTAAATATTTTGAGTTTTACAGTAAAATTAATGTTTTATAAGAGATTATTTTGCATTTTTGTACATTTTTAGAGCATAAATGCATGCATATTTTAATTTTTTTTTTTTTGAACTTTAAGTCCTTAGCCCTAATTATTGCTATTATCGTCGTCGCACACGGTCGTACTGTATACTATAATAATAGCAGCAGGCTAGTACTAGTCTGATTATAATTTATTATCATCGAGCGTAGGTGTAATATTTATTACGCAAATTATGCGTTATCGTTGTCACGGATATTCGTTAAAATCGAATACATTGGAAATGTTTTTTAAAACGTGTTATTTCTAAAAACATTGAAATTCCAACGAACTGTAATATCATTTTCCGTTTCATTATTTTAGAAATTAATTCACTACAGCTGTTGATTACGTTTCGTGTATTAGCTAAAACAATATACGAAAAACCAATACACATATTTTACGAGGCAAAAGATAGATTTTTCTAGCTTTTATCTTTGACTCCATACTTTCCGGGAATGGCATGTTTTGAGAAGCACACGAATGCAAACTTTTTTTTCGTTTCGCTTTGATACTAACCGCGACTGGATTCAAAACGAACTATTTCCGGAAAAAGCGCAATTGGGAAACCGTGGTGGAAATGCTACATTGTGTAACAATAGTTTGGAATTTCATTTCAGAATAAATTGAATGTTGTGTACTACCACTACAATCAAGTTTTAAAGAATAACATTTGAATATTATTTTTTTTTATTTTATTAAAATTATGTCTAACTTGTCATTAACAAAATTATAATAGCTATTTTAACCTTAATACCACACAAACAATTGTTATGGAAATGTATATATTATATATATAATACATACATTAGTTATTTAAATAAAATTAACTTAAAATTGTGTACACACTTTATGGTGCAGTCAGTGGTGTATTTTCAAATTTTTCTGGGGGGGGGATCCAACATTTTAAAATAACTACTACATATATCAGATAGTAATTTGTAAGGGGTCCACTCAGAATCTTAAGTGTTTTAAATTAGGATCTCCTTCGTTGCATTTTTTATACCATTTATACTTATTAATTACTGAATTCGTCGAAGGATAATTTGTTTGCTTTGAATTTGTTTAATTCTGGGGAGGGTCCAGTGCCCCTGGACCACCCCCCCCCCCGTAAATACGCCACTGGGTGCAGCGGTACACCACGAAGTGTTCAGTTTCTGTTTTTATAACAATAATTCTTTGGTAAAAGAATAATAATATACATTATAGACTTTATACATATTATTAGAATAGGGTGACCATACGTCCTGTTTTATACAGGATTGTCTTTTATTTCGGCTCTGTGTCCTGTTTTCCTGACAAACTTTTCTCAGGTCACTTTTTGTCCCGTAATTTCAAGTCCGTCCCATATTAATCCCGTTTTTTGACTAACTGTTGATTTAATTTTTTTGAAATTTTTGAAATGAAATTATTGAATAAAATAATGTAAGAATCTAGAAATCTTTTGGATGCCATTTGATCAATTATAATCGTAAAATGAACTAACAAGTTTTTTTTTAGAAAGTAAAGTATACAATATGCATGAATAAAGGATTTGAAGAAATTTTAAAAAGTATCAATTTAGTTTCATTATGTTATTTAATGTTTTTCAAAATAGTGTTTTTATGTGTTTAAATTTAATCTATAATAGGTAGTTTAAAAATTATACTTTTGTCACGATTCAAAATGTAATAAATACTTATTTATTTAAAAATATTATGAAAAATATTTTTGTCCTGTATTTTATTTTCTTAAATATGGTCACTCTAGAATAGAACAACGATTTGCACGAACTGTACACTCATCAGACAGTGATTAGATTGTCGGCGATTGGGGGTTCGAGTGTACGTGTGTTTTTTTTTCGTGATTTTTATCATAATTTTTCATTTTCGTAAAATTACATATGACTGAATAATAATAATAGTAATAATAATAACAATAATTTAATGACGTATTCCACGACGTGAAATAAACAAGACGGTCATAATAATAATTAGAGAAGTTTACATACTTAATATTTTTGTAGATCACGTGTTTCGGACCGTTTTACGTACACGGAATAATAATAATAATAATAATTTCAATATTTTACGCGCGTTTTTCTTCTGTTTTTTAAACCACTCGACCGCGTTTTCGTTTCGATTTTAATCGCGTTAAAATATTATTATTACATTACGTTGTTGCTCGATAATGCGTCCGAAAATAGCCTGCACTGCCGCCGATCTCTCGACAATTTATTCAAAAGGCCATCTCGGGCGCTCGACGCCTCCACCTCCGCCGCCGTCAATAAACTGTTTTACATATTGTACCAGGGACTGAAATTGTGTGTAGTACGAAATGAAAAAGCGTGCAGGGACAATATTTATATTTAATTTTATAAAAACTACCCGAAATTTGACATAAACGTCTCGGAAACCATCATTTTTTGATCCGAACTATATGAAAATTTAAACACAGATAGAACATTTTGGAAATGTGAAAAAAAATTTTCGGACACTTTTTTTTCTTATTTATTTTTTATTACTATCAACTTTCTTCGTTCAGAATCGTTTTGATTGAAGAAACGATTTATCGTTTCTTTAAAATGCAATACACCCGTCAAGAGAATCCCAACCGACGTGCAAAGTACACACTTTTTTTTTTTTAACGATGAACTCATTGCCCTCGAAAAAACGCATTGTCGCCGTCGAGAATTTTTCGGTATTAAAACGAATAATTCCCCCGCGTACGTTACATTTTTGACGTTGAGACAATAATATTATTATTGTTGAAATTTCAAAAACAATATATTTACACTGTGATACATTAACTACGTTTTATATTGCGTCGTTCGCGTGCGTTTAGGGAACACCAAAGAGTTGGTGTACAGTCATTTCTGCAAATGAACGCTATTCCAACGATTTCGAATCGAACCGAATTTCTGTGTAATATTTCACTGTTATAAATTATAATAACATATTAACGCGTGCGCGTCGATGTTAATTATTATGTATATATAAAATTCAAACAAATAAAACATCTCGAAAATGTTTGCACGTCAATCGCGCCAGGTCGGGGAAACGGATTTGGCACGTTCGGCAGCTGCTGCAACAACTACGTAATATTTTATTTTAATTCGCGATAACGTCATCGTCGTCGTCGTGCTGGTTGGTAAAAGTCATTAAAAATCGTTAAAGAAGAATATTATTCGAATTTTGACTGACTAATGTGGAAAGAAAGCGAAAAAAAACCGTACATACTTGGCACGACGATAGGTGTTCTTCGCACAACGGGTGGGATTCTCTTGATGGGTGACGATAAATCATTTCTTCAATCAAAACGATTCTGAACGAGGGAAGTTAATAATATAAAAAGTGAATGAGAAAAAAAAAAATGTTAGAAAAATGTCCAAAATTTATTTTTTCACATTTTCAAAATTTTCTTGCGCCAAAATCTTTCTTAATGTAATTTTCCATCTGTGTTTAAATTTTCATACAGTTCGGATCAAAAAATGACGGTTTCCGAGTCGTGTTTATAAAAATTTTTGTAGTTTTTTTAAAAAAAAAAAAAAAAAAA
>JAIPRM010009659.1:0-14541 GCA_025469315.1 Stegophylla sp. TES_Ste_2020 | reverse complement strand
AAAAGATTTTGGCACAAGAAAATTTTGAAAATGTGAAAAAAATTTTTGGACATTTTTCGAAAATTTTTTTTTTCTTATATTATTAATTTCCTTTGTTCAGAATCGTTTTACTGAAGAAATGATTTATAAAAATTGAATACGCCCGTCAAGAGAATACCACCCGTCGTGCGAAGTACACCCATCGTGCAAAGTATGTCCGGCTTTTTTAAATTTCAGTAATAATCGTGTTTGAAATAATTTAATGTTATTGTAGGGTGACCATACGTCCTGTTTTATACAGGATCGTCCTTTATTTCGGCTCTGTGTCCTGTTGTCTTGACAGACTTCTCTCAGGACGCTTTTTGTCCCGTAATTTCAAGTCTGTCCCATGTTAATCCCGTTTTTTGACTTACTTTTCAATTGAAATTTTTGAAATGAAATTATTGAATAAAATAATGTAAGAATCTAGAAATCTTTTGGATACCATTACATCAATTATAATCGTAAAATTAATTTACAAGTTTTTTTTTAGAAAGTAAAGTATACAATGCGCATTAATAAAGGATTTGAAGAAATTTTAAAAAGTATCAATTTACTTTCATTATGTTATTTTATGTTTTTCAAAATAATGTTTTTATGTGTTTAAATTTAATCTATATAGTTTAAAATTATACTTTTGTCACAATTCAAAAAACATATATTTTTGTCCTGTATTTTATTTTCTTAAATATGATCACCCTATGTTATAGCGTGCGATTTGTTCAGTCGAACAAACTATTCAATACGGTAGATAACCGAAGACATTTTTACGCACAAAACAGTTTTCTATTTTTTTTTTTTTACACCAGTAACCAGGGACCGAGAACAACACTTTCAAAAACCGATTTAGTAACCAAAATAGGTAAATTTATTTTCACCGAAAACCGTTGAATAACTGTCTCAAGTGCTGATGTGTAAACGCGAATACTACCATGACGCGACACTCTTAATATTGTGATAAATCACAGAAATTCGTTTTAACCGAGCATTTAATTCACGCGATATTATAATATTCAACCGTTGAAACCGAATCTCCTGCTATCCGTTATAATATTACCGTATTATAAGCGCGTATATTGAACTTGCTGCAGGTATGTGACGACGCGACGTCATGTTTTAATGACTGATCCGCGAGCAATGAACTTGATAAAGCGCTCTCGTAACAATTACTTTTTGCGGTTCGTGCACGGTATTGACCTTGAACTTGACACCGTCATCGTCATTTCGTCGGTATACCTCACACACACACACACACACACACACACAATCTATACATAGTTAATAAACGCATACGATCATATCGGCGGCGGCGGTGGCTGTCGTATTGAAATAACCGAACACAACGCGCGTGTCACATCTGACAGGATTAATATATAATTAAAACGCCGAATCTAGAGATCGATCACATTTTTTACCCATACACGTGTTTGGGTATACGGTAGATGAGTTCTCGTTACGTCGAATTTGGAGGAAAACGGAAAAGAGTTCGATAAATGGAAAAATTTGAAATTTTTTTTTTTTGGGGGGGCGAAGGTCATAGTTAGCACCACGGGTATTCTTCGTTCAACCTCCGAAGGGGCGCATGTATATTCTGCCAAAAAATAAAAATGGGTAACATTAAGTATAATATGTAAACTCCGTCTCAAAAAATTATCGAGTAAAATTGGATTTACGTAAACTATGCCAGTGAAAAAAAAGAAGGAATACAATAATTAATACAATACCTATATATTATTTTGAAAAAAAAAAAAATCGATCAAATCAAACATGTAGTATTATTATTGTACTTTGTATTATGTCAAAAAATCAGATATGCCAACTAAGATGACATCAGAAATAGACATCCCAATCTACAAAATTAAATGAAATAAAACATATTATTGACAATTGGACATTCCCTGTCGAAATCCCTAGAAAATTTGTAGTTGTTCTAACAAGACTCAAAATCGGTCTCACTAAAATCTCCCACAGTCACTTAATGGAAAAGGAAGAACCTCCAATATGCGCAATTTGCGGAGTTCAAGTCACCATCAAAATACATACTTACAGAATGTCGAATATATCGACACCAGAACAAACTCCAATCTTCCCAAATCGTTTGCAGAAAATACTACATAAACATACTCTATCAATCGCCAACATCATCAAATTCATTATCGTTGCCAAACATTACGGAATGATTATGTTCGTCAAAGTTTTTAGTAGTAGTAAATCACCATTGGGAATATTGTTTTCAGATATTATAATGAAGATAAAATTATATGTTATGACTATGATTTGACGCAATGTAATAAAACCTAAACACTGGCGAAGTATGCGAATGTAGACGCATTACAGGTAAGAAAATAAAACTGGTGGAGTCGTGTAGTTTACATGTAAGAAAATACAATTGGCGGAGTTTACAAAAGATCTTTTTATTACCTTTTTATCAAACCGGTATTCTCGCGGAGTTTACAATCTCCGCGAGAATTGATGGTATATCTTATACCTATACCATTTTAAATTTAAAAACAATAGAGCACAGTGATTGTTATATTATATTTCAATATTAAAACAATACATTCGAAAACGATTCTGAGTTAAGCTCGGTGGATAATTATTGTATTACTAATTTTTTAATGAACGCGAAATCCCATGAAAAATTATTGTTGTTGACTCACCAGTACATTTTGGAATAGTAACGTTGATGGATTTATTCCTGAAGTTGATTGTATTCCGATTTTAAGATTTAAAACAGAAATTTGCAAATTTAATGAAATAATAACTAAAGCCATATGACTTTTTTCGTAATAAGCCCCGTTTCAGATGTAACAACAAAGTTTTCGTCAAAATTCATATTTTCACAATTTGTTTTATAACTTTTCACTTTTCACCTCGCGCTTTTTTTAGATTCTGAACAGAGTGAAGAAGCTTATGATTTTACAATGATGTTGATTTATTTTATATTCTGAACGAAGTGAAAAAGCTTATGTCTTTACAATGATGTTGATTTATTTTTTATTTTTTATTTTTCTGGAAACACTTTTTCGTAAAGAAATACTTGTCCAAAAGTTTCGATCAGTATCTCTATAGATCCTATATCACACACAAGTGGTGGGAAAATCTGTCGAAAAATTGACAAATTATGAAATTTCCGTAAAACTGAAAATTACTTTTTGACTTTACTTCTAAATTAATGAAGCTAGGGACTTGAAATTTTCACCAACCACTAAAAATAGTTACAAAAACATTTCATATAAATTTCAAAAAGATTTGATCAATTTTGAGTTAAGTACAGCATTTTGAAAATTTTGGAAATTTCTCATTTTTTGTTAGTTTTTGTGTAATACAATTTTTAATTTTTGATATTAAGACTTGAAAATTTAATATGCTCTCACTGATATATATATATATGTCTAATTGACTAGAAGAAATCTCGAAAATCGATTGCTAACTTTTTTTTTATACTCGTTTGAAGTTGATCGATTCTTTAAAATTCAACTAACCCTTCTTGAAGGGTTTATCTATAAGGGATAATCTTGATTATCCCACCCGAGGTGTGAAGAACACTACATCGAGCGAAGTACACACGTTTTTTTTTATTCGGAAGTAGTTCGATTCCGCAACTGGATAAAAATATAGAGATAGTATTATATCAATAAACAGATGTACTTTTAAGAATTTAATAAGAACATATTTTCAGTTTTGGATGTGTATTAATGCTAAATATGATATGAAAATGTGTTTATGGTTAAAAATACTACATTATAATTATTTTCCCTTTGATACAATATTTGTCGATATAACGTAATATATATAAAGCATACTAATTTATTTCCAATTGGAAAAAAAGAACTTGATATAAATAATTTTGTCAATGTGATATAAAGTAGATAGATACTTTAACTAGATCTATTTGAATAAGATTGATTATTTTGTTTTCTTAAATTCGATTTTTTGTTCTAATAACATTTAATCCATAAAGAACTATTCATATTTAACAATAATTATTTCTTGAAGAATCCGTTGGATACAATATTGTTATTGGCTAAGGAAATAGCATATCATTATTTTATTATTAAAAAATAAATTTTATTAAAAATATGTAAATTACATGAAGGTGAGCCGAATTTTTTAATTAGACCACAATCGTTGTAATCATTCGAAAGTTGAATAAAATTATTCGAATAAAAAATTAGATAAAATTTCGAACAAGTGTGATCATTTTAAGTAACAGTTAATGGATATTCTTCGCCCTTAGGATCAAATACCTTTGGTGTGTGTGTATTGATTATGACGATTGTTATATTGTACTTTATATTATTAACTGCCTTCGTTCAAAATCGTCATATTGAAGAAATTATTTATTTTTTCTTTAAAATCCTACACACCCACCAAGGGTATCTATGACCCGAGGACCGAAGAATATTCGAGTATGTCCGGCTTTCTTTTCTTTCATTTCTTTTTTTATTAGATGAAAAAAAGTAAAGTAAAATATAGACAAGAAAGCAGGACATACTTCGCACTGTTGAATACGTGTGGAAACAAAGTTTTATTGCATCTCACATATTTTATACTACATATGTCGGTAAGAAAATATATTATATCCGACTGAACGGCGAACGACAATTAATGCTCATGGATAATCGAGAGATAAAATATTTTCTGCCTAGCGAAATTACAATCCCTTTTCTCAAATGGCGAAAGACGATCAACGAACATAGATAAGTTACAGGATAATAATATCGTTTTTTTTTTTCTAAGAATATTACACTGTTGCTTAGAAATTATTTTTTATCATTATTAAATACTTTTTAATAACTCGATTTTATAATATATAAAATATATTTATTATAAAAAAAAAATGACAATTGGTGAATAAAGACATTTTTTTCTAATGTAAAACTGTGAAAAAGTTAAGTTAAAAATTCTCTCCGCTAACCACATTAATTTAACATAGTAAAATAAAATGAATATCTAAACTGTACTACCTTACAGAAATATGTTACAGATATATGATAGTATGTCCGGCTTTTTTTATCAATACAATTTAAAATGTTTGATACTTTGACCTAGGAATAGACTTTACTAAAGCTATAAAATAAATATTTATGTGTCTTTAAAATTAAATTATTAAACATATCGTATATGGTATGCAAAAATTGTGAATAATAAAATTAGTGGTTTAATTTAAAAAAAAATATATATATATATAAAACAAAAATAAGGTTGGGACCACAACTTTGACAAAAAAGTCTCGGAATCCATAAGTTTTTGATCCAAATTTTATGATAATTTAAATATAGATAGACAATAATATGAGAAGCATTTTGTGGCCAGAAAATTTTGAAAGTATGAAAAAAACTTTGGACATTTTTCAAACACTTTATTTTTTTCTCCTTTCTTTATTTGTTAGGTAAAAAAAAAAAAGTAAAGTTAAGTGAAGTAAAGTAAAATATAGACAAAAAAGATGGACATACTTCGCACCGCGGATATTCTTCGCTCTTCGGGTCAAATATTTTTGATTACTGTGTTGAAAATGATGACTGCTCTTCATTCCTATAACTTTTTAACTTTCTTCGTTCAGAATCGTCTTATTGAAGAAATGGTCTATTAGTTCTTTAAAATTCTGCAAGCCCGCCAAGCGTATCTTACCTGAGGAACGAATAATATCCGTAGTGCAAAGTGTGTCCGGCTATTTTTATTTATATAATTTAAAATGTTTGATACAATGACCTAAAAATATAGTTAACTAAAGCTATAAAATAAATATTTATACGTCTTTAAAATTAAATTATTAGTGGTTTCATTAAAAAAAAAAAAATTATAAAACAACAAAAAAATGTTGGGGCGGCCAGCCATCTAGGTCGTGAGTTTCCCATCCATTGCGGTTAAGAAACGATGAGTTTTATATACTGAGAATCACCACCAGTCGCCACAGCTCCTAACTCTTCTGTACAGAACATTAGCTCGCTTGAACACTGCTAAAGCGGAAACCTAGTTCTCTACCGAAGTGGTAACAACGATGGCGCACAGTTGAAAATTTTCGAAAAGTGATATTTCGTGCGACCGGGTTCGAACCACGGACCGTAGGGTTGAAAACCGACGCCTTAGTCCACTGAGCCACAACAGCCCCGCGTATATTATGATAAACTCGGTGTATTTAGGTTATTGCTGTACAAAATAAATCGAAATAAATCATTTGATATAAACGTTAATATTCTAAAACAAAACTATGTGAATTATTTACGTAACATTAATGACTGTGGTTATGTGTTAACTACCTAATGATTAATAATTTTCAATTAAATTTGCGGAGCATGAATTTAAAATTTAAAAAATGCATTTTGCTTAACTTTATGATAGTTAAAATTATCAGGCTAATGGAAAAGTTTACGTTTTAGATGTTTAGTGGATTGTTTACAATTACGTTAATTGTTTCTCTTTTCTTATTTACATGATCAAACTTTAAAAAGACTTTTTATCACTAAAATTTTTTCAAAAGGAAGGCTTAGAAAATTGCTACTTTTAATTACTTTTAAAACAGTAGAATACAATTTGAAACAAAATCATTTATTTGAAGACATAATTTCATGTTTTTTTAAATTTTAACTTAACAAACCCACCAAAAAGAATCTTACTCAAGCACGATGAATACCCATGGTGAGAATGTATGTCCGGATTATTAAAAGCATTATGTCTTTAAAATATATATTTAAGGTTATACGATTAATCAATTAATTTCAAATGTAAACTATAAAATTTAGTAATAATAAAAGATCAAATATAAGTAAAGTACAAACAAGAAATCCGGACATATTTCGTACCATGGGTATTTTTTAGTTCCTCCAATCAGATACTCTTAGTGGGTGTGTTGAATTTTAAAGAAATAATAAATAATGTTTTCAATAATACGATTCTGTTCGAATTATTTGGATTTGGCAATTTAACCAGTTTCAGAAAATATCGTTATTAGTAAGTTATCTCATATAACGACATGGTTTTCAGATATTTATATAATAAAAAACCTGGACATACTTCGCAGGATCGGTATTCTTCACACGACGGGTAATCTTCGCACCTCGGGTGAGACCTATTGAAGGATGTATTAAATTTTAAAGAAACGATAAATTATTTCTTCAATAAAACGATTCTGAGCAAAAGCTTCAAATACTATAAATAATAACAATAATTGACGATAATAATATATTTAACAAAATGTTATTTAATAATGTTGGGTATTCTATATTTGTGTGCGCACGTGTGTGTATGAGGTAATAAATGCCTTAATAAAAATAAAATATGCAATATGCAATATGCATAATAATGTACTTTTGTAAATTAATAATTGGTCAACCTCTCAGTTATTAGTGTAATTAGCATTTTGTCTCTTTTTAAGAATCGCTGGGTTTTGAGCTATTTGTAGAATTAATTTTTTTTTTAATAATAGGTACATCGAATAAAATTCAATAATATTTTTTAAATGTCCAGTTATAGTTTAATATTATTAATTAGTAACAAAGTAATCATGTTTATTTTTATTTATAGCATTTAATATTTATAGTAATTTTTCCGTACTTTTTTCGGTTTTTTTTTTTTTTTTCAATAAAATCCTTGTAAAATGTTTAATTATTTATCTTTGAAAAATTTTCTTGCACCAAAATATTCGGAATGTAATTTTCTATCTATGAACCAAGTTTTATAAAGATCGGTTCAACCAATTACTTTTTATATGCATTGACATGTGTAATTTTAAATAAAACTAATGATTTCTATCAAAATATCAAATTTAAACAGTTATAATACAAAAACATAACCAACGATTTTTGAAATTTTTTCAGTATCGTTAGAAATATATATATATATATATATATATATAAATATTTTTGTATTAAATTTTCAGCTCTAAATATACATACATTAAAAATATTTACATATACATTAAAAATTAACAAAAAATGAGAACATGCCGTACTTACCTTAAAAATTGGTCAAATGTCTTTGAATATTAATACCTTATAATATATAAGGTGTGTGAGTGACTATTTTTTGTAGTTGGTGAAAGTTTCAACTTTCTAACTCCATTATTTTGGAAGTTATGTAAAAAATAAAAAATAAAATTTACGAAAATTCGGGTTATGCCATTTTTTGGCAATTTTTGGATAGTCTAGGCTTGTGCTTAAGAAAAGTATTGAGAGCTTGGAAAATGTCTTCTTAAAAGTATCATCTAGACAACATTTTCGATCTATAAAGTTACTGATCAAAACTTTTGGACCTTTTTTGGACTTTTTGGAGATTCGTATACGGTCTGAATTTATGTACTCTAATATTTTTTGTCTTTTTAAAAAAAACATAAATTCCAGTTTTATACGCTTAACCCATTGTGAATGTTTAACATGATTACTTCAATCGTAAATATATTTTTTATTATCCAAATGGTCAATTTTTAAACTGTTTCTTTATTTTCCGAATTTCGGGGGAAAAAAACTATTTCCCCTTGGATTTTTCTTGCATTTTCAACACAATATCTTGGTGAGGAAACCGGTATATTTTTACGCACATCACCAATATCTGTCAATGTCGTAGGGGAAGACTGCATTTAATATTAACAAAATTGTATTTAATTTTTTTTTTTTTTTCAAAAATGTTTTTATTTTTATTTTTGCGTTTTCTCGACGAATCGGCTTCGCTGAATCAAAACGAAAACGTTTAATATTGTTTTATTACTATTTGTCCATTCGGTTCGGACGACGAGAACGAAATACTTTAGCGCTTAACCGCGGAACACGGTTCGGCTTTAACGTTTCGCGTAATTTGACAACAATTTCCACAAAACGAACATTTTTCAACTCTTCGTATTCCGCTGACAAAACATTTTTGGCATCGACGCCGTCTCGAGCTCACCATCGGTGGAGGAAGGGGGGGGTGGTGGTGTTAAAAAATTACATATTATTTCGGGGCACCGGCATAGTATAGTCAGTCGTGCATAATAATTATTATTATTATTACCCGCGTCCGAAATACGTCAGACGACGCGTTTTTTTCCACTTTTTTTTTTTTTTCTAATATCATTCGTTTCGGCGTATTATATCGAGCGTGCGCGCGAACTGACGGGGGGAACCACGATGATTCATACACGGTTTTCATTCAAGGGCTCTCGGTGACTGATGGCGGCCGGGCTGCGTGGACAGGTGGTAGCAGAAGGTGTCGACGGAAAATAGACGGGCTCGTGTAAAAATACGACCGTCGTCGTCGTCGGGCCGCAACGGGTCGTTTTCGACCGCAACCGACGGAAACGGCCAGAACGCATTTTGGGGTGTGCGTGCTCCTATTTCGGCGCGTCGCGTCGCTGCGGATTCTTTAATTTTTTTAGTTATCATTATTTTTTTTTATTTTTTCACTATTTTATGATTTACAATTTAAATCGGCTCGAAAAGACCTTACCTGCCCCGTCCGCGTCACGTCATGATATTATTTAAACACAGTGCCGCAACGCGTCGTCAGGGATTTTGGTGATATTTTTCTGGTCTGTTCGCGTCGTCCAACACGCCATCCGTCCGAACGACCATCGTTGCCAGCGACGACGTTCCTCGTCAGTGGTTTTTCAAGCCAACAGTCGTAATCATTAATAATTTTTGCGCCACGCGATAATTGAACAATACTTGTTGAACACTTCTAAATTTAAACAATCATAAATTCAATGCGTTCAGACTCGCCCCCCCCCCTTCACTTCAATTTTATTCTTACAGCTAAATTCTGCACTCTTCTGTGGTAAAATCTTTTACAAATGCCCCCCCCCTCCTAAATAAAAGTGCAGAGTACCCGCACTCGTCTTCTCATTGCCGTTGAAATTAATGCGATTGAAAATGTAGGTATGTGTTGTTTAATAAATTATTAATCAATGACACTAATTGATAACGGGTATTTTTCAATTCTGTCCGGCTTAATAAGAATACGTGCATAAAAATTGATTTATTATTATAAAAAGTACTTGTTTGCGAAATCAGAAAATTTAAAAAGCCGGACATAATTTGCACCATGGGTATTCTTCGCTTCTCGGGTGAGACTTGACTGAAGTGTGAAATTTTGAAAAAATGATGAATCTTTTCTTTAATAATACAATTCTGAGTGAAGATTTTCTTACGACACTTATAAGTACCAACGTTAAAATTAAATAAAATATAAAATAAAAATTATTGATTGTTACCATGATTACCCCATGTTCAACAAATTAATTTGTTGCTATGAAATTATCTATAACAGTTAAATAAACAATCAAAGCGAAATAAAATAACGCGAAAACAAATTTTATGCTAACATTTATGAATAATTGTATTACTATGGTTACCACATTCATCAATTTAATTAATTTATATTAAAATGTCCATAGTAACTAAATCAAAGTGAAATAGTATATGACGTGAAAAAAAAATGTTATGCTAACACTTATTGATTATTGTGACCATGGAATCATATTTAACGAACTAATTTGTTTCTATCAAATTTTCCTAAGGAACCAAATAAACAATCTGAGCGAATCCAAGTGAAATGGTAAAAATTACAACTGTACTTTTGATAAGTATTTTTATACACAAACGTGTTCACAGAAGGTGGAAAAAATTAACATCATTGTAAAATCAAAAACTTCTACGCTTTGTTCAGAATCTAAAATAAAAATCACAGCAATCCGCTCATTATAGACTTCAACCGAGACTGCGTGTTAATACATAACAGTATAGTTTTTTTTTTTTGCGCTTTGACGAGTGCGGTCAACAGAAGAATTAAAACGATTTTTCATGTTTTAAAACATTTATCACGACAATTCAATCTTCATCTTCTACACACATTTTTTGATTCGTTAATGCAATGTTGGTCATCTCGTCGTTCGTCAACGAAACCGCAATTTACTACCGTATAGTGTAGGTAAAATAAAATTGCCGCACAAATATTATATTATTGCTGCCAATAAAAACCATCATTGTGTCGGTGTATTGGTGTGATTTTGATATTTTTAAGATGCAACTGCCAGCGTGTTATTATGATGCGAGAAAATACGACTGCGCGTTTACTGCGAAGGCTGTATCCGTGACGGTGGCGGCGATCGTGTGCTCCAGGTGAAGGGTAGACAGACGGTCGTCGTTGCAGAGGTCAGAACAGTAAACCGGGTAGTTTACGACGGCGGCGGTGGGGCGTCCAACGGTCAGTCGAAGCGGAAGACAATAATATAACCCACGTCATACTCACTTGTACATTATATAATTATTTTACACTGACCATAAAACTAAGTACTACTCAGTCCCAGTATGTAGTCTGTGTGAATGTACGAGTATATTATAATGCGTATGTATAAATGTACGTGCATAAAGGCACTGACTGTTGACCTATACGTCCCGTGACTTGTGTTCGATTAATTACCCAACTATACGAATAAATATTTCTTTCTCCTGCTCTCTTTTCATACACACACACACACACACACACACATACGTAATCTGTGTGCGCACTCAACGTGTAATTAATAGGCCATGGATTTTAAAGCAATTCATTTAGGTACATAATATTGTTTTATCATTGTTTTGTAACAAAACTCGAACATTTAATGAGAAAAAAATCAGATAAAAAGCCGAAAAAACTTGGCACCATTAATATTCTTCACTCTTCTGGTGGAATAATACGCTTGGTGAGTGTGTTAAACTTTCGGAAAAAAAAAAAAATAAAACGATAAATCATTTCTTCAATCATATTACGATCGGAGCCAAAGTTTGTTAATAGTATAAAGAACAATAATAGTAGTAATTTTCAACATTCCCATCAAGAGTAACTGACCCGAAGAGCGGAAAATACCCATGGTATGAAGTATTTCCAGCTTTTTTAGCTATATTTTAATAAAATTTACTTATCTATGCTTTACTTTACTTTTCATTATTTTTTACATTATAAGCGAAGCGAAGAGGCTAGTCTTTTTACAGTGGTGTTTATTTTAGATTCAAGCGAAGAAGCTTATGATTTTACAATGATGTTTTTTTTTTTTATCTTTCTGGAAAAACTTTTACGTTTAGAAATATTTTCCCAAAAGTTTCGATCAGTAACTTTATAGATCTAAAATCACACCCAGATGGTAACTTAAAGAGGTAATAATATAAAAAAAAAAAAAAAATGCAATAAGAAAAAAAGGTGTTTAAAAAATTTTTTTTTTACATTTTCATAATTTTCTTGCCCTAAAATGTTTAAAATATTTTTGTCTACCTGTGTTTAAATTTTCTTAAAGTTTGGATTAGAAGATAGTTTTTGAGTTTTTTTTTTTGTCATTTTTTTTGGGTAGATTTCCCAAATTTAAAAAAAAAGAACAATAATTGAGAATTCAACAAATGACCCCTTTAAAGTACCATCTAAAGGAAAATATGGCTTCAAAAAATTGTGGGTTGAAAATTTTGGACAAGTATTTCTATACGAAAAAATGTTTACAATAAATAAAAAAAAAAAAAAAAACACTAGCTTCTTCGCCTCGCTCAGAGTCTTGTATAAAAAAGTGTACATTTCATATTCCACACTTTTAAGTTTATTTTTTCATGCAAATCACGTACGCGCGATATTTTTACATCGATTTTGCACAGTCGCAGTTACATACTAAGATCAAAAAAACATTTTAAAAACCAAAACCATCGGTCGCACGCGCCTAGGTTCGACCAATATCCATCTCACGTGTCTTTAATATAATGATATGCATAAAATCGTTTTAAAATATATTTAATCTTCGAAAGTGAATTTAATAGCGTCTTAAAAGAGTGGTGTTATTAAAATGTGCGCGTGTGTGTGTGTGTGTGTGTGTATGTGTGTGCGAGCATAAATATAAAAAATGCCAACAACCTCGTAAAATTTAAAAAATAATTTTCTATGTGCTAAACACTTGAGAGACTTAGGTACGTGGTAATTTGGTCACCGTCGAGATGTTTGTATTTAGCAGCCGTGGTGGAAATATTCCTCGGAATATTGAATACAAGTACCTACTATTACTAAATGGTATACCTACGCGTATATCATCTGTGTGCGACTAGTTGTTCAAACATTAAACTATTTGTCCAAATAATTTTCATGGAAGAATACGAATTTACTAATACGTCGCAAAACATAATATTATATTGTTATGCGTTTTACAGCTGGTTTATGATCTGTGTCATAATTTCTTAAAAAAAAAAAAACGTCTCCGTTCCCTTGTAAAGATGCTAAGCAACGGATTGTTTCGAGGGGAGGAGTACACTAGTTGCGGTCAAAATTGAAAAATGCACGCTAATTGCGGTCGCACTTAACTAAAATGAGATACATTAGTGTAGGGTGGATATTCGTCCTGGATTTTCTGAGACCTTATCGGTTTTGGAACTCATCATATCCCGGTGTCTCGAAGTTCTTTGGGACATCATTTTGTAACGGTTTTAAATTCACACATTTTAATGTCCCGGACTTTCACTTAATGCATATTATGTCAATGATATACCATTTGTTTTTTATGAATATTCACAATATGCAAGTGTATATAATGGTTAAAACATTGAAAACAGAAGGAAAAAATTTAAATATTAGTTAAATAAGATATATTTGAATGAGTTCAATAGTATTGCAGTGCGTTATCTCAGACCAATGTACCTATCATTGATAAATACCGATTTTCATAATAATGTAGTTTCTCGCTAGATAGTAATTATTCCAAAAGACAATAAACACTGAATGAACACCTTTTGTATCTATATACATAGTGTATACCTATACGATTGATCTGTAGTAAACGCGACTTTACAATAAGGATATTATATATTATCTACGAATGATATACTATTCGAAAAATGTATTATACAATATTCAAATAGTAGATATTCATATGTACTCAGACAGTATAAGATAGAAGTATAGGTATAGAATTAAAAAATGCTTAAATAAAAACAACTTTTATGTGCCTGCAGTCATTTTAATTGTATTCTCTGTATTCATTTATGTACACTCATGTACGCACACACACACACACACACATATATATATATGTATTTAAAAGATCGTGTCGTGTGCAGACCGCGACATTATCGTTTTGATCGAATGACCGTTATAAATTATTATTCGTTTCCCATGTGTATACCGACGTCAACGGCGTGACTGATTCTTAACGTGTAGTGCAGTTCGCATTTAATTACGTCGATATGCAGTCACTGAAATAATAATAATAATAATAGAACGCCGGAGAGTTGCGTTAGTGAAAATAATCAAATAAAAATGTCGAACGGTTGTATACAGCCAATAATATTGAATACTACAATCGTACATTCATATGCTCATACTACCCGCATTAAATTATAATAAGGACGATATGTCAGGAGAGTATTTAGAATTTATTCAGGGAGGTGTCTCAATGGTTTATACCCACTTCGCCGAATCCCATTTCGCCGAATCTCCCCAAAAATATTTTTCAGTTTCATAACTACCTACTAATGAAGTAAACTTTAAAAAAATATAGACAAGAAAGTCGAACATACTTTGCACCACGGGTATTTTTTGCTT
>JAIPRM010009658.1:0-14542 GCA_025469315.1 Stegophylla sp. TES_Ste_2020 | reverse complement strand
ATTTCTCAATTCTTCAATGTTTTTTTTTCTTTGGAAAAAACTACCCAAAATTTAACAAAAACGACTCGAAAACCATCATTTTTTGATCAGAATTTTATGAAAATTTAAACATAGATAGAAAATCCTATAAAAAAGTTTTTGGCGCAAGAAAATTTTGAAAATGTGAAAAAAAATTTTGGACATTTTTTTCCTTCGTTCAGAATCGCTTTACTGAAGAAATGATTTATCGTTTCTTTAAAATTTAATACGCCCGTCAAGAGAATACCACCCGTCGTGCGAAGTACACCCATCGTGCGAAGTATGTCCGGTTTTTTTTTTTTTTTGTCTGCTCATTGTAATCAATTTTCGTAATTATGACAAAATAATTTTGAAAACTTTTATCATGTTGCGCGCACAAAGAACGAAGCTAAAAGATAATGAAAATAGGCAGAGGTGATGAGAAACAGTGGAAGTAACAAAAGCCCTGATAGTAACAAATGGGTTGTAAAAGCTATAAATATATATATTAAAAACTATTAAAAAATATTAAATCAATTTTCATTGTTCTTAGTTGTTTGAGTAGTATAATTTCAAAGCAAAAGTCATTTTTATTTTTTTTTTATTTATTTATTACACGATTATTTTGATCGACCAATGCAATTATTAATAAAAAATTTGATCTGTACTTACGAAAATCGATGTGAGGGATGATTGCTGAAACTGGTAGTAAATATAAAAACATTATGATTTATGAAAATTTGTACCTCCCCTTCCCCCTGAAATTCACTCGATGGGCGCCTTTGGATTCGGCCACGTGATATTAGACGGGGAAATAATTCCACGTTTGTTGTTTAGTGTGCATGACGCCGCACTATGACTACAACTTGATGGTCCCGCGGGGGACGGTGTCGCAAATAGCCCGGATCCGCCCACCGTTCGCTTTATTACAAAATAAAGAAACGCACAATCGTTTCGCCTCGAGTAGACACAACATTGTTGTGTAAGTACAGTGGTTTTCAAGTTGTGCGTCGCCGCCACTCCCAGGGGCGTCGTCAGTTACCATCAAGCGAGCAGCGTTCGCAGTAGAAACTAAAAATTTTAATAATTGTAAATAATTGTAAAGATTGGAAAGCCGGACATACTTCGCACCACGGGTCAGAAACCCTTGATGGATTTGTAGAATTTTAAAGAAACGATAAATGATATTTTCTCCGATAAGAATATTCTGAACGAAAGAAATTAATAATATATAGAACACACACCAACAGTATCAGACCCGGAGAGCGGAGAATATCTGTGGTGCGAATTATGTCTGGCTTTCTTGTCTTTACTTTGCTTTACTTTTTTTTTATCTGATAAACAAAGAAAGTAAAAAAAAAAAAAAAAAAAAAACGTAATGAGAAAATAAAGTGTTAGTACGAATTTTTTTTTCACATTTTGACAATTTTCTTGCGCCAAAATGTTTCTCATATTATTTTCTGTCTATATTTATAAATGATTTTCATAAAGTTCGAATGAAAAAATTGATGGTTTCTGAGTCTTTTTTGTCACATTTTAGACAAATAGGTCCACACACACAGAAAAAAAATAATATAAAAATGAAAAAAAAAACATCATTGCAAAAACACTAGCTTCTTCACCACTTCGTTCAGAATCTAAAAAAAAAAAAATATAAAAATTAAAAAAAAATGTTTCATTTCATTTATAAAATTACATGTTTATCATTAATATAAAGTTAGATTAAAATGATTAAATTATTATTAAAAAAAAAAAAATGTGTTTATTTTAAATGTTCGTATGGGAACCGTATATTTTATTTCAAAATCAAAAGGAGCCGTGGACCCAAAAAAGTCGAGAACCACTTGTATTATAATAGTACATTGTTTTATTATCGTGCTCTCGTCGTACTTACATTACGCCGCCCCGTCTTTGGAACACACGTTTTTCAGGCAACCGAAAACGACAATTATTATTATTATTATTATTATGACGTATATAGTAATAAAATTATTATTGTATTTATTTATTCGTTAGACGACAGTAATATTATTTCGTGTGCGTCTGCGTTTTGTAAACATATATATATATATTAATTGAGCGAAATAAATTGCCTGTTGTGTGTACAATAATAATTATTATTACAATTAATAATTATTATTATTATTATACAATTCAATTTCAGGTGCTGGGGGGGGGCGAAGTACAGGGGGCCTGTTCCACCCTCGCTACGCCCATGGAATTATATCATACACAGTTTTTCAAAATTTTCGTCCATTTAAATAATATTGGCTCCAGTGGCACATTTAGAATATATGCGCCCCGGGGCGAAATAATTTTACCGCCTCCCCCTTCCGCTAACTTGTCGGTAGTCTTTACAACCTCAGACCTTCCCTCTCCACACTCAATTAACAAAAAATATGCCTCTTGCTTATTTCGAATAACATTTTAAAATGTATATTCTAGGGTTTAACAGTATATAATGTTTCAGTGTTTTATTCAATTAAAAAATTATACCAAATAATAAATTTCAGTAAAATAGTAAAAGTTATATTATGTTAAAATATCTTACTTTTTCATAAATAGCCAACGGCTAGAAATGTCTTATTCTATGCAATAAAATAAAAAAAAAAAAAAAATTGAACGAGTCAAATAAGAAGTCAAATGAATATATTTTTATATAATTAGAGACGAATTTTTTTTTAAGAAACTCTAAAATGTTGACGCCCCTCAAATCATGGCGCCCCAGGAATTTGCCCTTTTCGACCCCCCTTAAATGTGCCACTGCACACTGGGGAGAACAATTTTCTCAAAAGCTCCAAAACTACACTATACCTATACCGTTGATACTTGGGCTATCGACTTAATATTATGGTGTTAAATTTATATTGTTTTTCCTTGAGTTTTTGTATGTGGTAAGGAATCCATCGTTTTTTTCACTGGAACGAGGGAATCTTTTTTACTATTCTATCAGATTCGAAGGAACACTATCACTATCAATTAAATCCAAAAACATTTTGTAATAAATAAATATGTAAATAAATTGTTGTCGAACAAATTTTTTCTCAATAAAATGTTCCCTCTCTATTTTCAGTTAGTAGTGAGATATAAAACTGGCTGAGCGCAATTTTTTATTTTATATTTTGTAATATTAATAAACATTATAATTATTAAGTAACATTTTAATCTAAAGATCAACTCAGAATCGTCTTATTGAAGAAATAATTTATCGTTTTTTTTTTCAAAATTTAGTATACTTACAAAATCCCATCTGAGGAACGAAGAATACCCACGGTGCAAAGTATGTATGGCTTTTTAGTTAATAATATTAATTTTAAATAATACATTGTAAAAACCATGTAAATTTATTTTATTATAAAAAACAAACAATGAATTATTATATTTTATCATTATAAGTATATTTTGAATGAATTTAAATTGAATTAATTATGTTTCTATAGTTCCACTCTATCGTATCACCGTAATAACGGTGTAACTTGTAATACTTATAAGGGGATATAGGTACAATTTGTATAAAATACATTAAAACTTGAATAGTATTTATAAATAATAAATTTACCGCATATATATTTTATCCTCTGAAAAGTTATTAGGTAAATATGTTTATTGTTAAGATTTTATAAATATATATATATATATATATTAAAATGAACGAAAAATTCATATTAAAAAAAAGGGGGGAAAAAAACCTAAAAAAATAGAAATAAAAATGCAAAGTTTCAAAACTGTATTTGTTTTGTGAATACGACTCGAGTTTTGTGTTAATTAAATGATGACGTGTTTTTTGATTGGCTAAAAATAATAATTTGATTGACAGCCTCAGTTATAACTTAGTTAATTCAGGTTCTCTGTTACTGGCATTCGACGGTTATTTATTTTTTTTTTAAATTTTTTAATTAAGCCGCTCGTTTGATTTGCGTGTTGTCATCTGCATGCCACCGCACATCGCGTACATACCGGCATTAATCTGGAGAGAAAGAGGAGGGGGTGAGAGAGAAAGAGAGCGAGGGGGAAAGAGGGGAGGGAAATCTGGAAATAGAGCTTTTTTTTTTTTAATGTCTATTATTACGGAATGGAATACACTACACTCATATATATATATAATATTTGAACATTTTTGTCAGTTTTTTTTTTGCCTACGTTTAAATCATATTATATTACGTATTTTAATTAAACCGTAGGCGGAACACGCGTTATACAAACAACGAGCGCGCACATAACACACACGACAGAGAATAAAATATAATAAAATAATAATGATAATAATATATAAACTAGTGACGGTTGTTGGAAACCGTTCGAGTGCCTAAAAACATAATAATAATAATAATAATAATAATAATATGTACGAGAAGCGTGTACGTGTGCAACAAGTACGCGTATACCTACTGTGTAGATTCTCAACGCGGAACTGGTTGTTTCACATGGTTTTTTTTTTTTTTTTTTAATTGATCACATCTTCTCGGTTTTTAAACCGTAAATACGCGCGCGTTTTCGTGCTTACGATTCCCGTCGCCACGCCCGTTAATAAGACTGAAACGACCGTTTAGTCACTTACCGTAATAACATATAAAATATGTAAGTATAATAATTGATCTTATGGTTTTCCGTACGATTAACCCCGAATTGCGTACGGGAAAAGTCTCCACTGCTGTCGCAGCATCTACGACTGAGATAAATAATACATATTATAATTAGGGCTGTGAATTTGTAAGAAAGTGAATTTTTTTTTTTTTTTCGTTGATTGAGAAATATAGCTTTGTAAATACATAATAATATTTAAATAATGTAACAACGAATTCACGTATGAAACTTTTATTTTGCATTTTTTTTTTGACGTTTTTAATTTTTTAGGTAATTTTTTTTAAGTTTTTAAGTCATATTATCCTTTTTTTTTTAGTACCTGTCGATCGGCAAGTTACTAGAGTCATCCATACCAAAGATAATGTTTGATGTCACTTGCAGTCTCTTTACATTTTAATTAAGTCCACTTTATAAACGACAAAAATTTGACGTTTCTAATCAATATCATAACTATATATGATGTTTAATTAATTATTTAATCGATTACATTTTTTTAAACTACACAATATATGTTATGTACAATTTAATACAATATATTATATTATCGAGATAAATGTATACATAGATACTAAAGCGCAGGAACGCCTGGAGAGAGATTTTTCAAAAAATTATTAACAACAGAAAACGTTAAAATACTAACCTAATTCGGAGAACCATTAAACAGTGATACAAAACTGGCGTTCTGTGGTTGGTGGATATAGGAAATATTGAATATTAATTGTTGATTCATGGGTTTATTTGGTTCCAGTCGTAGATAATGAAGGAATAACTCACTTCTGGAATAATAACTGCTGTCTACTATGCATCATATCGAAGCAGGAAAAAAAAATTAAAACATGTTTTTGGTTCAATATACCTTTTAATATTATTGTATAGTATAATTAATAATTAATTATTATTTTTCCTGTTCATTACGATTTTCTTGAATGAAAACGATTACAAGCGTTTTATGAGATTAATTAAGACTCATTAGACATATGTATCACGTGAATGAGGTCATGTTAAATTTTCAGCTGATGATATTAAGAATTCAAAAAAATGGTATGCGATACAAACTAAGAAACTACAAGGTCATTCCGAAAATTCTATAATCATCCCAAAAGTGATCAAATGTAATTGAAATCGTTTTCTGTCTTTATTAATCTGTTGTCGACGGTTGGTGAATAATTCCATATTTTAATTTTTAATTAGTTTTAAAGTTAAAGCTAAATAACTAAAATCGATTTCGTGAAAACCTTATTTGTGGAATATTTTCCCGTTTTCAATATTTTTTTTCGATGGTTTTTCTTAGTTTTGGAAATATTTTTAATATCTCTTTAAAGTAGTTGTTTTAAATAGATACGATTTATGATCCAAAACGTTGGTATACGTGATTTTTGGACAAATATTTTCGTATAGTGAAAAAGCGTTTCCATTAGTAACAGAAAAAAAAAAAAAAAACAACAAACGAAACAAACGTGATTTTGTGAAACCACTAAAAATTTTCTGTATTGTCCTCACTCGTCCCTCCTTGTACCCGAATAAATTTCACACAAAACACTACGGTTTTAACACACGCCAGTTTTTTTGGACAAATCCGAGGGGGGGGGAGGTGGCCGTAGACTTAGAGCCATATAGATAAGTGTTTATTTTGTTTTTAAATCGCACGCGTCATCGTAGTAATCCCGCGAGAACGCACAACTGCAGACGACGAGTGTTTGATAATATTGATTTAAGTATCTACTTTAATACGTCGGATTTTTTTTTTCTCTCTCTCCGTTTTCGGTTTCAAACGAAATATTCATTCGATAATAATAAATATCATTTATATTCGCGCGTAGTTTACCGCGATTTCACCCTCCCCCTCCCCCCCGGGGTCGTCTCGGTGAATAACGTCCGACGGCCATTAGAAAAATGAAAACGAAATAGAAAAAAAAAAAAAACAGAATCGCCGAAAAAAACCCAAATAAACGGTTAGGTTAGTCGCGTAGGGGGCGTGGGGAATGGCGGACAGTGGCGATCGCATTAGTTTTGTTTATGCGTACACACGATAGAATAATCGTAATAATAATAATGGTAACAATATTATATATATATATATATATATATATATATATATATATATATGTAGAAAACTGAGCGTCGACGTCGTTATCGGTTATTAAAATGGAGAGAAAAAAACGGGAAAACTCTCTCATTGTAGTATAATAATATTACAACCGTCTTCTTCGACCTAACCTCTATTATTCGGCTAGCGCACGGTTATAGGCTGTGGCGCCACCATTAGCCGATCGAATGTTTTATTATTATTATTTTTTTACTTCCGCAAAACCGAACAGAGACGAGAATGTAGTACGGATAAATCGTTTTTATCGTATATATTATTTTCCACACAGCCGAGTTTGGTGCGTTTTCACAATATTTTACGTCCCTTCGTCTTGCGTTCTTTTCACTACCCCGTTTTTCGTGTCTACGCCGTCGATAGGGTAGTTGTTCCCGTGCAGGGTTTTTGGGGTAAGTTGCACTTATTTCGGGTGAACACATGAACGTATTTGGTAAAACTCAAAATTTAAACGCGTACTTAGATATGATTCGCCGATCTAACTTTTATGAAACTTGGAAGTTGTGTTGAAAAAAATTTTAGTAAAAAGTCAGACCAAATTTGATATTTTACGTTTTTCAACATTTTCGAATGCAAAAAGTCACGACTAAATAACAAAAATCTATTCGGTGAACACTTTGCATATTTACCGTTTCTGACTCGAATGTAATTATTTCCCTCACACTCGGAAGAATCGGTGAGAATTTTTTTTGAAACGACCATTTTCGAATAAGTGCCGAAAAAGAAAATTAGTGTTAATCATTGTTTATCGATTGATGTGCCAAAAGTAACTTTTGAAAGAGTTCTAAAACCAGAAAAAGTTTTCATATATATATATATTGCAGTCTCTCTCCCCCCAACAGTATATATGCCACTGATATTAGGCATTATTGTGTGCTGTACTCGATTAGTACGCAACGCATTACATTAGTGTTCACTGTTCATGTATACGTGTTACGTTCCTATTACACGGACTCAACATTTATTTTTATTCACGTGTTTCTTTTTTTTTTTCTTTCTTTCAGTATCTACCCACCAACATGATTCTTCGCCTTGCCTCGTTTACACCACTATTGTAAATTAATTGAATAATGTAAAATCTGTACCATATATTATCAGATTTAAACAAAAAAACCACTTACGCTACTGAAAATCAGAATATTATGCTCCCTGGGTTCATATCATAGTAGGTATCAGACAAAAATTAATTTTTTCTTCCAAGCAATATCGTACAGATTTTTTTCTATTGTACAATAGATACATATAGGATTTCAAATAGATACAATAGACAATTGAGGCGTCTAGTTTCAAAACCAGCTATAAGCAAAATTTTTCAGAAACAACAAAAAACGAAAATAACGTAAAATACTTGGTCTATAATTTTATAATAAATATGAAATAAAAGCTTTGGATGGTACACATATTGTATGTGAAAATATATTTTGTAAAAATATTATTACAAGAGTTAAATAAATTTATAGTTTTTGAAATGGCTGGTTTTGTTGTGAATTTAAGCATATGGCTGTTTTTGAAACCAACAATTTAAATTTTTTTTATCACTTATGGCTGGTTTTGAAATTGACTTTATGAGATAGGTAATTTTGAAACAAACATCACTGTAAAATTTAAGAAATACAAAACATTTTGAATTTTATGTATATAATTACCAAATAGTAAAAAATAATAACCAAATGTAGGACTTAATTATAGTTAATACTTAATTTCATGAAAACAGAAAAAATTTGAGTACTATTATCAGAGCAGATAAAAACATGAGTTTAATTATGGATTGATTTGAAATTAAACATCGTTAGATCGCTGGTTTTGATACTAACCACGATTTTCTGTCCTCATTTAATATCGATTATAGCCTTGTTCGATGTTCAATATTTTTACCAATAATTGTGTCATACAGTGTGAATATTTGGAAAATAAAAAAAAATCTATTTTGAAAAAATTATCTTTTAGCTGGTTTTGAAATTGGACGATTCAATAAAATTTGTTCTATTATACAAAAACGTAAATGATTTTGAAGTTTCATTTTTTTTTTTTTTTTTTTTTGAACTTCGACAACTTTTTTGCTTGGCAATAAAAACAAAATTAAAAAAAAAAAAAAGACAACCGACGGAGGAGTTAATTTCGACATTTATCTCTCAGAAATCTCGAGTAAATCTTGTAAAGAATCTCTTCGTTTTGCACCCGAACCAAAAACCAAAACGTCGTCGATTTCCCGTTTATAGAGTAATTTTGACGAACGCGCAGATATGACGTCCTTTTAAGAAACAACACCCTACAACCCCGTTAAGTTAAGTTTCGAATCCAATGTCAACCGTTTTGGGCTAAAAACCGCCCGGCCGAAATTTATTCCACTACTCGCGTTCGGCGGCGCCATCGATTACTGTTATATTTTATCCATCACACGGAGGACTGGTCGTACAGAATAATATTGTTATGCGCGTGTGTGGTGTATATAGGTGAAGAGAGAGCATTATACATATATGTGTGTGTGTGTGTGTGTGTGTGTGTAGTCGAGAGTAATGGACGCGGAGAGAAGAGGCGAAAGAGAGACACATCATATTATTATTATTATTATTATTATTATTGTTGTTGCATAGACACACGGAGAGAAAAAGACGGACGATGCGGGCGAAACGCGTGTGTAATAATGAAGCTGTTTAGGTCATTCGCTCGGGGCGCGAGCGTATAACGTGAAAAGAAAATAAAAAATAAAAAAACGAAACGAAACGAAACTAGTTTGTCACAAGTTTTCTGACGAGTCATGCCCGCAGCGGCGGCGGGCATCGTACGCACACACACACACACACACACACACACACACACACACAAACACACACATACAATATAATGGCTACGATTTTTCATTTACACTATACGTAGGTATTCTACACACACACACACACACACACACACACACATACGTATACGTATACGTATACACACACCGTATGTGCAGCATTATATTTATATATATATATATATACATGTATATGACGGGCGTATACTCGCTCACACACGAGCACAAACGACGTTTGTGTGTATTATATGTGTGTGTGTGTGTGTACAGCGTACACGAAAATATAATCACGGTTCATGGCTGTACAATTGAACTTGAAGCCGAAATGGAAAAAAAAAAAAAAAAAGTAAGCGCACACACACGCACACGCGTATATATACACAAATAAAAACACACACACACATACACTGTGTGTGTGTGTGTGTGTGTGTGTGTGTGTGCACGCGAAGGCTGATCGTATTTGGAGGCCACGAACAACGACCACTACCTACCGACCGACACAGTGTGTGTGTGTGTGGCGAGAGGAAGACGGTCACGACCGTTCGTCGTCGTCGTTGTCGTGCACTTCCATTCAGGAACACCTTCTCCTCAAAACCACTGCACCGTCCCGCCCCTCTCGTATATGTTTATATATATATATATATATCGATTTAGATTTTTGTCGTACGTCGTGTCGTTATGACGATAATAATAACAATATTATGTGTTACGTTACGTTTTTTTTTTTTTTTTTTTTTTGTCTACATGCGAACCGGTTTGTGCGCGTGCGAGTATTGGAAAAAAAAAATCAAAATTCGAGAAAGCAAAAAAATAAATAAATAAAAAAAAAAACTAAAGGTACGGCTCCACCGACCTATTCGTCCAAAACACGTTCCGTACCTTTCGTACGCTCTGCGAAAATAACAACAATAATAATAATAATTGTAATTGATGTTTCGACGACGGACTATAAAATATATATATATATATTATATTATGTATTACCGTATAGGCACGTCTTCGGTTCACCTCGCGGGTGTAATAAAAACGATATTATTACCTGTAATTTGAATTGCTTTTTTCTTTTTTTTTTTTTCGTTTTCTTTTTACCTTTTATTATCTCTCACCGGAACGACCGCATCAGCTGCTGCTGCTGCTAATGGCAGCGGTCTGTTGTACGACGACGACGACGACGACGACGTCCCGTCGGGTATAATATGACTCGTAAACGCTTTTAGATTATTTATAAAAAGAAAACAAAAATAAAAGAAAAATGAATTGTTAATTAAAAAAAAAAAGTGCCGATAAAACGTGACATATGGGAGAGAAACGTCTTCTCCCGGGACGGCACACGGACGCGTCCTAATGGGGTTCTCGAGAATATTAAAAAATTTTCCCGTATTCATAACACATTTGTGAGGTCAAACGTGTTTTTGGCATTTTTTTAAATAGGAAAATTACATTTCGAATTCCACACCAATCGATCACAGTAAACGACCATTGGGCTGCTTAGACCATTGGTTCCCAGCCTTTTTTTATTCCATTCCCCCCTTGAAATTTTTCAAAAATCTTATTCTCCCTTTGTAATTTTTCGAAATTCTAATGCCCTTTAAAATAGAGTTTTGATCCTTTTTTTTTTTTATATAGCCAAACAAATAAATTATACAAAATAATTACCTATAAGTATATGACGTATATTTATACAACTAACGATTTTTTTTTTTCATTATTTTATTAATTTTAAATATTAGTAAACCTACTAACTCATAATATTAAAAGCAAAAATATTAAAGTGGAAATATTAATTAAATAATTGAAATAGATTTAAAATTAATTTTTTTAATAAAATTAACAAAAAAAATTCTCGTTTATTCATCATCACATTATTCCCCCTTGTAAAGTACTTAATTCCTCCCTGGGGAGGGGAATTCCCCAACGGTTGGGAATCACTGGCTTAGACGAAGGATTACAAGTGACCCTGGGGGAAAAAATTTAAAAAAAAAACACTTGATTCTCGGTGATCATTGACTTTCCGGTTCCAGTCGTCGTTAGAAATACGTCGATAAAATTGAAATCGTTTTTTATTTTTGATATATGTCGTTTTTAAAAGGGTTCTCTTAAACGTTAATACAGTAGAGTGAGTTGCTAACTGTATAGATCAACACTCAACACTTGATAATTATATCAGTGATCGTAGACAATATAGTATAATTTCCAATAAATCCGTTTTAATGCTTTTATCAAATCCAATAAGTTTCATGTATAATAATTACTATTCATAGTATAATATTCGTTATTCGTTTGATTTTTATTTTTTCATTTTTAGACTACTTAATTGAGTACATCTTGCATTAATAGTCACTTAAGTGTGATCGCAAATCAATAAATGACAACTTATACTATGAATTGATCACTGTTAAAAATTTCGCTTATTTGCGCATAATGATTGATGTTACATTTTGTGATATATAAATATATATTATTTTTATCACTTTTAAATAACTCGGTACCTAATACTGTTGAAGTGTTTGGTAACAATTTAATACAATAGAAATTAAAGACCTGAAACGAAAATTCTTTTATCAAAAGTTTCGTGAAAATATGAAATCATACATCTCTGAAATTAATCTACTCTCATCGTAGAAAAATACACCGATATAATACTCGTATTATTCTGTGACGATAAATAGAAATACCATATGGAGAAACATAAACGTTATATATAATAATGATTTAAATTCTAAAGTAAACCGAAATCGTTTGCTTATAGTTATAAAAATCACTTTAAATTTATTTTATCTCCTCGATTTCAAATCGAGAAGATTAGCATAATATTTTTTCTAAATAATATAATTCTGCACACGATAACAGTGAGAAGACAGCCAGTGATCTGAGCTTTAATATTTATGAATTATATTTGGAAAATCTTTGTGATAATTCAATTTGCAATTTTATTTCGATAACATAATATGAAAAGACGATTATTAAAAAGAAATGAACTTGCCGGTAAGGTACGAAATGGGAATAAAAAAAATATATATTGAAATCTCGTTAAAATGATCAATTAAACTTAAACACTTCTTTAGCTACGCAGATCTCAAACCAATAATATGTAGTTATTATTTTTTAGAATCGATTGCCAAACAACGTGTTATATTATATAACAAAATAATGTTTTATTATTTACATGAGAATTCTTTGAAAATTAAAAATCAGGAAAGTCCACGTGCCGCGACACAAACACATACTCTTGGCAAGTCTTTATTTTCATTTTTTTTTTTTTTCAACTTATAATTACAAAATAAACAAACCTATAAAACATGGCGATATGTTTATAAGGACGTCACACCTGTTGTACGTGTGATTTCCGTATTATCATCGTATGGTGAATTCGCATTTGACAGAGCTAATCATGTGCTGTTAGCTTAAATAATTAGTCAAGTCGAATTAGCAAACTAGCGGTGAGCACGTTATTATCCGTGTAGTTTTCACCATAGGTTTTTTTTTTTTTGATATTTCTGTTTTTAGGAGAAAACGCCGATTTGAAAAACGGTCATAACTCGTTTAAAGATTAAGACATTACATAAATCTATTTTGAATTCGTCTTACATAAAATTCAATAAAATCGGATTTGTTTTTTCCGATAAATACAATATTAAGTCAACATTTAATTCACAGATTTTTCGAAATATACTTCTATATACATTTTTACTTTACTTCTTTCTTACGTATAATATGCTTAAAGCCGAATAATTAATGTAAAATTATTATGTTGTATTTTTTTTTTTTTTTTCTTAAATCGTTTTAATTATTCATTGTTACTTCAGTTAATTTACAATAATAATTATATTAAAATATTCTAATTTCTCTCGTACTATACCTATATAATGTTTTAAGTATAATGTAAACACTAAAAATAATGTTAATCATATTATGTTAATACTGCAACACTAAACGTATATTACTATTTTTAACGGATTTATTCCGCGTAAATGAATAAAATAAAATAAAATCAATTTTGCCGAACGCGTATTCGTGAAAGACGGAAACGGTTGACGTTCTCACGCAGAGTTTAATAATAATAATAATTTACTAAATCATTTTGTAATTATTACGAAATAAGTAACTAAACTCTGTTACACCACTTATTCTAATAATATTATTCGTATATGTAATTGATAACAATAATTATTATTGTAGCAAATATACGCGACGTGGTGAATCGTATAAAAATAAAATAGTAAAATTTCGTAATAAGAGGAGGGGGGGGGTGGGAGAAATAAATAGTACAAAATTCTCGTAGTTCTTCTCCGGAAGTCGGTCGAAAAAGGGTTTTGATATTATTATTACCCGCAATGACCTAGAGGAACGTGTGGAGGGATAAATTGTCTCAGAAATCGAAACTCCGAATTTTATAATTATTAATTATTACGAAGATTCGTACGTGATGGAAACACGTTTCGAGGTAGGAAAGCGTCGCGCGTCTCTGAGAAGGTTAAAAAACGAAAAAATACTCGACATCCGGACCCTAATAATAATTATACGTGGTGTACGATGCGGTTGTACTCGTGAAACCTTAAACTATCGTATACTGGTTATAACCGGTGTTGTAGCTGTTGTGCAACGGAATAAAAATGTTAAAATATTCTCTTCATGGAGGATAAGAGATTATGATTGAAAATTCAACGGTTTGGAATTTAGATACGTATTAATGGCGTGCATACGACAATAACCCCGTGTGGATGAAGAAAAAAAGCTGGACACACTTCGCACGACGGGTGGGATTATCTTAAAGGGTGTATTGAATTTAAAAAAAAAAACGATAAATTATTTCTTCAATAAAACGATTCTGAACGAGGGAAGTTAATAATATAAAAAATTAATTAGAAAAAAAATGTTAGAAAAATGTCCAACACTTTTTTTTTCACATTTTCAAAATTTTCTTCCGCCAATATCTTTCTTATATGATTTTCTATCTATGATTAAATTTTCATACAGTTCGGATCAAAAAATGATGGTTTCCGAGTCGTATTTGTCAAATTTTGGGTAGTTTTTTCAAAAAAAAAAAAATTGAAAAATTGAGAAAT
>JAIPRM010009657.1:0-14542 GCA_025469315.1 Stegophylla sp. TES_Ste_2020 | reverse complement strand
TCGGATCAAAAAATTATGGTTTCCGAGTCGTTTTTGTCAAATTTTGGGTAGTTTTTTCCAAAAAAAAAATTGAAGAATTGAGAAATTCAAAAAATGATCTCTTTAAAGTACAATCTAGAAACAAATCCGGTTTCAAAAAGTTACTGATCGAAACTTTTAGACAAGTATTTCCATACGAAAAGTTGTACACAGAAAAAAAATAATAAACATCATTGTAAAAACATTAGTTTCTTCTTTTCGTTCAGAATCTAAAAAAACATATATATACAATGGTTGTACTTATGTTATAAAGACGGGACTCGACATGTTGTTGTTTTCCATATTACAAACGTGCAGTCAATGAAAATCCATAAATTGCTACTCGATTGACTAAATAACAAAATTTTACACTGTATAGCGACGATAGTGCATGTTCTTTATAATTTTGTAGATATTTTTTACATATTTGGTTACTACAAATTGGTCACTATTAACATAAATAGGCATAACTTATGTATGCATTTATTTATTTACCTATATTATACATTTTACTTTTTGTTTAAAAAAATTATAATAATTAATAAATTACACTAGAAAATTACAAAATGCAATAAAAATTGTTTATAAAACTAAACATTTTATTTTGAATATATTTAACTTTTTTTTACTGCTGTTTGCATGCATATTTAACAATTTATAAGTGCATATAAATTCGGTCTTTAGTTATAAACAATATACAACCAATAATAATAATAATAATATTATTGTTTGTACCATTGTAGTGTCTATGGTGTTCATATTTCACGTCATTATAATCATAATATAGTGTGGTGCCTACCTCAACAAATTATGAACTAGTCACTTCATTTTTTTTTGAAGAAGTGATTAGACGTAACTATTTTCAAAAACAATATTAATGAATAAGCATTTAAAATATAATAGTGTTAATCTAAATGAATTCTTCATTACAAAATCAATTGGAAATATCATGCATAAGCATTTTTTTATTATTTAATTTCTGTTTTATTTTATCACATTTGTAGCAAGTGTTTTGTAAAATACCCAAACAATGTAGTTTATTTATCGATAATAGTCTATCACACAATATGTCAATAGAACAAATAATAATGTAATGAATATAATTTATTTGTAAAATATGACGTAAAGAAAACGCATTTATGTTTACTCTTTGATATATTATATGTGTTAACAATATATAAAAAGTCACACATATTTTGCACCGTGGAGCTAAGAATAATTCTTCGCCTGAAAAGTAAAGAATACCCATGGTGCGAAGTATACCGGCTTTTAGATTTTGAGCGAAGTGAAGAAGCTTATATTTTTACAATGATCTTTAATTTTTTTTTTCTTCTTCTATGTACACTTTTTCGTCCAAAAGTTTCGATAAGTAACTCCATAGATCCAAAATCACACACACATGGTACTTTTGAGAGGTCATTTTTCAAATTTCTCAATACTTTTTTCGAAAATGCAGAAAATTTTTCAAGAAATTGACAAAAAACGGCAAAATATGCTATTGCCGGAATTTTCATAATGTTTAAAATTGTTTTCTAACATAACTTTAAAAAAAAAAAAAATTGTAGCTAGAAACTTGCAACTCTCACCAACTACTAAAAATGGTCATGAAAATACTTATAAAAATTTCAAAAATATTTGATCAATTTTAAGTTAAGTATAGCATTTTGAAAATATTGGAAATTTCTGGGTTTTTATATAATAAAATTAATACAAATGTTTCCGTTTCTTTATTTATTAAATAAAAAGAAGTGAAGTAAAATAGAACAAAGTAAAGTAAAGTATAGAGAAGAAAACCGGACATATTTCGCACCACAGATATTTTTCACTCTTCGGGTTAGATTCCACCCTTGGTGGGCGTGTTAAAAATGACGAATATTATTTAACTTCTTTCGTTCAGAATCATCTTATTGAGGAAACGATTTATCGTTTCTTCAAAATTCTACATACCTACCAAGAGTATTTGTGACCCCAGGAGCGAAGAATATACGTGGCTTTCTTGTCTATACTTTACATTTTTTTTCGAAAAATTCTTTAGTATAACCTATTGCACAGTTGAAAAAAAAAAAATTTAGAATTTTTGAATAAAATTTATCACATAACAGAAGCAACCCAATCGTGGTGAAACCATGGGATATACGTATTATTATTATTAACTAATCCAAAGTCATAAAAACATATATTTATAATTTTATACATTTTCCTAAATTTTCGAAAGAGGTTGACCCCTATCCTCCCTCCCCCTCCCCCCATTTTCGTACTTACTAACTAAGAGGTTGACTGTACAGTATATATTATTATTATTATTATTATTATTATTATAATACCATCACTATAACATTATTATGGGCTTTCGTAGGAACGCAACGGCTGCATTGTCCCACAGATCGTGCACATTCAATATAATAAATACATAATAATAATAATGTTATAGTCGGTCACCTATTGTGCTCCGTCATCGCGCCGATCAACAAGTGGCGATGACGGAAAAAAAAATTATTACGTACAAAAAACCGAAGCTTAACGCTCAGCAGCCGTGCGGCCGAGTACAATGTATAATTGATGTTAATGAACCCTAATTTGATATTATTCGCCGACTCGGCACACGGCGGCCTCACCAGGCGGCGCGCGCAGGCTTATAATATTACATTTATATATATATATATATATAAATATATTTATTATAACAATATGTACAATGTACATAAATGTAATATAAATAATACACATTATGTGTATATTATCACGTCTAACGTAAAGTAATAATGTATATTATTATTTATATTATTATGTTATCAATACGTACCTCCATAATATTTTATAATATTATGTTTATATTGTCAATCAATCTTTTTTCTTCACCTGCTGCTTTATCATCTTCTTCTACTAATTCTCCTTCTTTTTCCCCTCCACTACAATAGTGATTCTCAATCGGGGTGACATGAACCCAGTGTAGGGGTGACTCGCGATTCTGGAAAAAAAGAAAAAACGAGAGAATTTTTTGAAATATCATCAAGAAAATCTATTATTAGACCTTTAACACAGGTTCCGTGCTCGTCAACGGCTACATTATATTTTTCAAACATCTTTCTCACTGGTCCTCATCCCAACTTCTTCTATCGTTGAGAAATCTTGAGTACGTCATTTCACAAATAATTACTGATTACTGTGCGGCTCGGTTTTTGAATTTGCATATATTTTTCTGTATGATAGTTTGATGTACAAAATCTGTTAATTATTTTTGCATATTTTAGAAATTTTAGTTTTTAGAGTATATTTTACGATGTTAAGGTCTTATTTGTACTTTTCTGGTTATTTTGATAATTAATTATCTCGGTCAAGAGTGACACAAATCAAAAAAGGTTGAGAACCACTGTTGTACAATGATGTTACAATGATGTACAAATCGATATAAGAAGAGTAAGGTACATAATAATATTTTATACCGTCATCCCAGCAACGTTACTCGTTGCTAGTAACCTACTGGTACCTTAACTTAAAGTAAGTACTTAGTAAGTACCTTACTGGTTAATAATTAAAATACTTTTACGTCTAATCCGAACCTAACAATTTAATTTTTTTTGGATTTTTTTTTTTATATTATATACGTCATTAAGTCATCCAACAAAATTTGAAAAGTCAACGATTCTTATTCTTATAATTGTAAAATATTAACGAACTTACGAGCCAAATTAGCTTAATTTTGTCATCACGAATTTGGTCTAAATTTTAGATTCTGAGTTTTTACAACTTTATTATTATTTTTTTCAATACAAATTTTATAAACATTTAAATATACATAGACAATAATATTAGAAATGTTTTGGCACGAGTAAATTTTGAAAATGTGAAAAATGTTTTTTGGAAATTTTCTAAGTAAAATTGTCTTGAATAAACTAAATCTCCGCCTCTGAACCACCTTATTGAAGAAATGATTTATCGTTTTTTTTTTTTAAATTCAATACATCCACTCGAGGAGTGAAGAATACCAAAGGTGCGAAGTAGGTACTTTTTTTTTTTTATGATGGCAAATTGTCCTAGATTTCCAAAACTCAAAATGACACCGCTGATTTAGACTTGATTGTTGAAACTGAAACGTCAATGTTTAAAAATCGCAGCTTAATCATCAGAGATCAATTACTCCTGACTACAATAAAGTTGTCAAACGTTTACAATTAGATACTTTAGTTGGCCGTAGATTTTTGGCTGATTTTCCCTTTTAACTACTAATTAATGAGATTTGTTTTCTTTTTTTTTATAAAAAATTAACTTTTAAGTGCCGTTAACTTTAAAATTCCTTCTCGTGTCGGACACAACTTTGAACGTAGGTTACAAATATCTTACTCTGTGTTATGTTTGATTCCAATAACGACTCTTACTAACATAATATTAAAGTAAAAATATATTTTAACTAATATTGTCTTATAATAGTACTGTAAATTTGGGTGCCTACTTATGTATTGTGAGTGCAATTAGATTATTCGCTCCTAAAATTTTGTTTACAAAAAAGCTAAAAAAAAAAATAAAATTACAAATTATTGGCGTGTGTATATTTCAAAATAGAAGAATAGGGAATTTGGGGCAACGATGAACGCACTAAATCATCATTTAATTTTTTCTCTTGACCTTTTTAATAAAATATCTTCCAAGTATTAGTAACTTGGTACCTACTTGTACAACTGTTGCTCATGGCTAATACATTAATTTAATTAAACATCGAGATATAATCAATCAATTATATTATTTAAAATATAACTGATAATTCGTTATTGTCAGGTCGACGACATTTAATGTAGTTTCATTAAATATTCTATACATTACGCAAAACCACGAGAATTATAGCCACATAAAATTTAAAAAAGCCGGACATACTTCGCACGACGGGTGGGATTCTCTTGACGGGTGTATTTAATTTTAAAGAAACGATAAATCATTTCGTCAATAAAACGATTCTGAACGATGTTAGAAAAATGTCCAAAATTTTTTTTTCACATTTCCAAAATCTTTCTTATATTATTTTCTATCTATGTTTAAATTTTCATAAAATTCGGATCAAAAATTGATGGTTTCCGAGTCTTTTTTAACAAATTTTGGTTTTTTTTTTTAAAAAAAAAAAAAAAAAAAAAAATTGAAGAATTGAGAAATTCAAAAAATGACCTCTCTAAAGTACAATCTAGAGTCAAATCCGGTTTCAAAAAGTTACTGATCGAAACTTTTGGACAAGTATTTCCATACGAAAAGTTGTACACAGAAAAAAAATAAAATTAACATCATTGTAAAAACACTAGCTTCTTCATTTCGTTCAGAATCTAAAATTGTCCAAAATTTTCCCGGTTTTTATATGAGACATCATATAATACTTATAATATTTCAATTAAAAATAATTATTAATACCTACCTAATGAAGTTTATTTTGGATACTTGCAGTACAAACAACATTCATAATAATAATTATCATTTGATGTATATTGATTTGATACTTTGATTATAGAATATTATGTTAATTACTAAGGTATTGTCGATACCATTATTAATGTTATTCGATTAATTTCGTGTTGTTGTAATACTTAGAATTTTAATTATAGCGCACAATTTAAATTGGTTTTAATAGTCATTTATGAACGCGAAAATAATTATTATATGTAGTTGTAAGGTACCGACAAAATCGTTGGCGAAATCGGATTATTACAAATTGTACAGTCGCACAGTGGTCTGAAACGTAAACTAGTTTGTCTGAATTAGAATTTTTAATCATACTTAATACTACCTAAGACAATACATTATTTATTATATATCATACACATTTTTTATCAGATTTTAAATATCTCGTTCCAAAAAAAAAAAAAAATGTATTTACAATAATATCCGTTCCCCAGTTATAATATATGGAGTGAAATCATATATTTTGTATTGTTCGCACGTAAGCGAATCATCTCGAGTTTACGCGAAATTGTAATAGATATTTCGCTTGAAAAATAATAATAATATACCATCGAATATCGAAGATATTAATGTTTTCACAGAGCACTGTGTTGACATCAGATTCGTTCTGAGAATTATTATGTATCTAACGATCAAATAATAATAATATTATTATTGAGATCATTTACTTCGTAGTAAATCGTAATGTATTGATTTTTGTATTATAAACATTTTTTTTTTTTTGTTTGTTTTTAATGTTTGTAAACTATGCCATAGTAAACAATATTATATTTTAACACAATTTAAATGATTCATAACACACCTAAACGGTTTAACTGTTCTGAAATAAAAATATATATTATGATTTATACGAGTACTCTATATTACAATCTATCAATGTAGAATTGATTTTTTGAAAAATTCACGTTTTTCAATAAAAATAAAAGAACGTCGTACTATTGGAGAAATCGAAAACTTTATAAATGTTATTACTACAATAATTATATTATTCATTTTGACTGAATTTCAAAAGAATACCTCATAAAAGGATTAGGTAATTTTGTTATTATAGCATATGTCTTTACAATAATAACAATATGACACGTTTTTCTTAGTTCATTTAATATTCTAAACACATTGCTAATTTTTTTCAAGACTGAAAATATCGTTCGATATTTTAGCCGATTTTTTTTTTTTTTTTTAGTAGAGGGGAATTCATGTGAATCACTTGTATAATTCTTTATTTCAATTTATTGTGTCATATTTTTTAGTATTTTAAACTTTTAAAATTGTTGATTGTTAGTCATTCCAACGCGTTAATTTTGATTTCTGTTTAAGGATTGAAAAATCGAATTTTGATTTCATTCTAAAGCTGTAAAATTATAATTTTTTCGTAGGTATACAATTTTAGATTCTGAACGAAGTGAAGAAGCTAGTGTTTATACAATGATATATTTTTTTTTTTCTGTTAACATTTTTTCGTATATACTGGTCCATAAGTTTTGATTAGCAATTTTTTGAAACCGGATTTGTCCCTCATTGGTACTTTAAAGAAATAATTTTTTGAATTTCTCAATTCTTCAATTTTTTTTTTTTTTTTTGGAAAAAACTACCCAAAATTTTACAAAAAAAGACTCGGAAACCTTTATTTTTTGATCCGAACTACTTATGAAAATTTAAACATAGATAAACAATAATATAAAAAACATTTTGGCGCAAAAAATTTTGCAAATGAGAAAAAGAAATTTGGGCATTTTTTCTCATTTAACTTTTTTTCCTTTATTTATTAGATAAAAAAAAAATGTGAAGTGAAGTATAGAAAAGAAAACCGGACATTCTTCACACCACAGATATTTTTCACTCTCCGGGTTAGATACCCTTTGTGGGTGTGTTAAAAATGACGAATATTATTTATTATCCTTTATTATATTATTAACTTCCTTCGTTCAGAATCATGTCATTGAAGAAATAATTTGTGGTTTCTTCAAAAATTCTACTCACCCACCAAGAGTATCTGACCCGAGGATAGAAGAATATCCGTGGAGTATGTCCGGTTTTCATGTCTATACTTTATTTTACTTTTTTTTCATCTTTATAGAAGTGGTGGAATTAAAACCATCTTTTAAAAAACGGAACAAAAAGCGTCCCGTTCGAAATTTTTCGGTGGACGAGGGAACATGGATGCTAAAAAATGGAACAATCCCTTTCATAAACGGCACATAAATGGTCGCCCTATAATAACTCTAATCGATTTTGACGGAGTACTACAGAAATGTTTTAGATTCTGAACGAAGTGAACTTTTCGTATAGAAATACTTGTCCAAAAGTTTCGATCAATAACTTTCTGAAACCGGATTTTCCTCTAGAGTCTAGATTGTACTTTAAAGAGGTCATTTTTTGCATTTCTCAATTCTTCAATTATTTTTTTTTTGGAAAAAACTACCCAAAATTTGACAAAAACGACTCGGAAACCATTATTTTTTGATCCGAACTACATATGAAAATTTAAACATAGATAGAAAATGAAATATAAGAAAGATTTTGGCGCGAGAAAATTTTGAAAAAATGTAAAAAAAAAATTTTGGACATTTTTCTAACATTTTTTTTTTCTCATTTAAGAATCCCACCCGTCGTGCGAAGTAGTGTGTCCGGCTTTTTTCTATTCTTACACCGCGTTAAAAATCAAAATACGCAATACACATTAACACTGTTGCACATTAGTAGTGACGATGAAATACGTTTTAGTAATATTATTACGTTTTATAATAATAATTAGGTATCGAACAAAATTACGTTCGCAAATGACTACTATTTATGTGATAATTTGTGCCGCTAAATTTCGTCTACTGAAATCGGCTGCAGCTGTGGCTCGCACGCTGGACTAGTCCAATCGGCGGCACTTTACACACAGCTTCTGAGTCATCACGTGTCACGTGCGTATACAAGTACAGACCGTGTGATTAGAGTCCAATAATAATATATTCGAATACAATGAAGATAAACCAAAGGTCATCGTACGACGACGAGTATAAAGTTCTATTATAAAATAATATTATGCAGTCGAAATGCACAAAGAAAGATGTATAATAATAATAATAATAATAATTGTTAACATTAAAACCAGATAATTCTGACGTTTCATACGGGACACACACGACAGAAGAATGAAGTATAATAATAGAATATACATTTGATTAATCAAATCTGTTCCCGTCGGTGGCGTACTACTAGTGTCGGTACACTATGTGGTGTATTGAAAGAGAAGAACGAGAAAATTGATAAAATGTACCATTAAACACGGACCCGGCCGCCGCAACGAATAGTATAATTTAATTTTGAAACGTTTTATGTAACATTTTCATTCAAATGACGTACCACGTTCCGCGTGCGTACTACTACATTTATTTATCATCCGTGCGCAGTATAATTTAATATAACGCACCACATTGTTTTCATACTAGTTTAAGGTGGACCATACGTCCTGTTTTATACAGGATCGTCCTTTATTTCGGCTCTGTGTCCTGTTGTCCTGACAAACTTCTCTCAGGACGGTTTTTGTCCCGTAATTTCAACGCTGTCCCATCATATTAATCCCGTTTTTTGACTTACTGTTTGTTTTAAAATTTTTGAAATGAAATTATTGAATAAAATATTGTAAGAATCTAGAAATCTTTTGGATACCATTAGATTAATTATAATCGTAAAATGAATTAACAAGTTTTTTTTAGAAAGTAAAGTATACAATACGCATGAATAAAGGATTTGAAGAAATTTCAAAAAGTATCAATTTAGTTTCATTTTGTTATTTTATGTTTTTCAAAATAATGTTTTTATGTGTTTAAATTTAATCTATAATAGGTAGTTTTAAAATTATACTTTTGTCACGATTCAAAAACATAAATATACCTATATATATATATATATATGTAATAAATACTTATTTATTTAAAAATATTATGAAAAATATTTTTGTCCTTTTTTTTATTTTCTTAAATATGGTCATCCTATACTAGTTAAAATCCGAGTCAATGAAAAAAAACAAAAAATGTATTTTGAGTTGATTAAATTTAATTCTTAAAAGATTAAACTTAACTCGAATTGACTATAAACCGATTGTACAAAGTCAAACAAACAATATTTTTATCAATTAAGTTTTTAAATTAAGGCAGTGCAAGATAGATGGCATACAATTCACTTTTTAAATAATAATTAAATTATTCTACGAAATAAAGTTATTTGTGCGTTACTTAACTTTTTAAATAGGTACTTTGAATTTTTACAACTGAGAAATCGAGAAATTTTCGTAAATATTCACAATACAAAAGAAAATGAACTATATATTATAATTTCTTAAAAAAACAGCTCATCAACAACATTTATTTACGCTTCATTCGGAGGGAATAAAACATTTTCATTCGTATAATCTGTAGACATAATTTTTTTTTTTTTTTTTTTATACATACAACTAGAGTACATACGATTTTTAGTACTGTAAGTTAGTCTGTCTTCTCAAAGATTTATTATGTTATGTGACAGTACTTACGACATTCATCAATTCGTCAAAGAGTATAAAAACAAAATAACGTTAGGACAATAAATATCGCGTATACGATAAGTATAAAAATAATACCATGTAGGTAATAGATATGACGTGCGTATTATATACATTGACATAAACCTTCAAACAAATAAAAAAATAAAAATAAATAAAAACAAAACGATTAGGTAGGTAGGTATCAAAAAAAAAAAAATAAATAAATAAAAAATAAAAATGATCCTAAAATTCGAAACGTTAAGTAGAAAATATACTACAAACTATATCGGTTATGTAACGCATGATTTGCTCCACATTTCAACCATTCACATGGTATAAATAATATTCTACTTCTACTCAATAAATAAAATAATATGTATATATTTGTTTATTTAGTCAAAAAATCACAATATATGAATGCACTTACATTATATTTGTAATCGTAAAAAAATGGTTAATACATAATATTTATGTATAGTACTTTGCATTGAAATATTGAAATACGATCCTATAAAATATAATTGCAACGAATTATGCAATAATTACTTTACAGGATTGTTTTTACACAAATACGATAAAAATATGATATTGTGATATTTTTTAATTTTCTGACATACAAGCTAATTATTTAATGAGAGAAAACTCGTTTTTTTCTGATTTATTTACACAGATTAACAGTATTTTTGGTAATAATAATAATTATGAACTACGTTTAAGAGTCAAAACAATAATAACACTATCCGTGTGATAAACGACCAACCATGTGTAATATAACAGGGTGCCTGGAAATAATTTATCAAATAAGATTCTATAATATTAGGTAGGTAATGTATTGTAGTTTAAATTCTGTTTCTTGTACACCAATAAAATTGTAACGAAAAAATGTTTTAGATTTATTCATTTTTCTAACATTTTTTTTTCTCATTTGTTCTTTATGCGTATTATTAACTTCTTTCGTTCAGAATCGTCTTATTGAAAAAAATGATTTATCGTTTCGTTAGAATTCAATACACCCGTCAAGAGAATCCCATCCATCGTGCGAAGTATGTCCGACAGAGACAAAAAATGGGTTTTGCTGAACGTAAATTCCGTCATGTTGTGCATTGGTAAGACGTAGACGACACATGTTGTAGTATGTAACGTTCTCTTAAATAGAAATAATTTGTTCTTTAAATATGGGGAGGCAACAGTAAAAACAAAATAGCAACAAAAAGACTGTTGGGAAAGTTAGATAACACTAGAAGCACACTGTGGTCGCTCTGTAAAATGGCCGCGAAAGCTTTATAAAGCCACGACTATTTTGTACCAATATTTTTGTCTAATTTAGTTTAAGATTTAGTAGAGTTTAATTGAGTATTAGTGTCTATGTATTTACTACGAAATAAAGGTTTAAGCGCCCACACACACACACACACACACACACACAGTTTTTGGATTTTATTGAGAAATTACTTCCTAAAAAGTACCAACTAGATTCTATTTCTGATCTAAAGAGTTATTGTTCGAAACTTTTCGATAAGCATTTCCATATGACAACTTGAACATATTATAAAAAATAAAAATAAAAAATTAATAAATAAATTCATTGTAAAAACAGTAGCTTCTTTGCTACACTCAGAATCTAAAAATGTCGAGTCTTCAGTACACTATTATTGATAATGGTAGAAATTATCAAGTATCTGGTTATATTAATTTTAGAATTACGACTGAATTACAAAAATGTATTTAATGAAAAATGAAAATCTAGTTCACGGTATATTTAACCATTTATACTTAATTTTTCGATGTAGTTTTTCTTCGTTTTTTGGATAAACCGCTGTAAATTTCGAAAAATTACTTCTTGTCAATACGATGCAATTCAAATTTTCTACCAGTAACATAATATTATTACACTCGTATTCTAAACCGTTTGACCTTTGTAATTTATTTATTTGTTTTTAGTGATTTTACGCAGTATGATAAGTGCGAGTGAGAAAGTGAAAAGATGAAAATTTGAAAATACGAATTTTCTATTTATACCTATAAACTTCATAATTAGAAACAAAATAATAATATGTATAAGACGTATTGTCAGCAGATGAAAATTATAGCACCCTATAAAACCGTGTAAATGTCGACAACCAAATGAAACCCCGTGTGTCTTGCTTGCTGCACGCATCAGTGTAAACTCTAACCGGATTTAATTAGTTATTTAACTTTATTACCAGAAGTGAATAATTAAAATCCCGAATAGCGTTTTAATATTACCGAACAGCAGTTGTACGTTTATTCGACATTTTTTTTTTTTTTTTTTTTTTGTGAATAACGAACACTTCCGATGGTAAACTCTCTCGGGTTTACACTACAGTTCTATCTGAATTTTACATATTATATTATAAGCCCTCCCGGGGGTCGACATCAGTTACTTTCTGGGAAACGTGGATTTTAATTCTCTCGAGTCACAGAAATGATACATTTTACAGACACGCCAGCGTGAAATTCTAATTTGCACGTGTGGCCGTGTGGGAAATCGAAAAATATGCACGATTAACATACGTAGAAAAAAGCCGGACATACTTCGCACGATGGGTGTTCTTCGTCAGACGGGTGGGATTCTCTTGACAGGTGTATTGAATTTTAAAGAAACGATAAATCATTTCGTCAATAAAACGATTCTGAACGAGGCAAGTTAATAATATAAAAATAAATGAGAAAAAAAAATGTTTGAAAAATGTCCAACATTATTTTTCACATTTTCAAAATTTTCTTGCGCCATTGAAAATGAAAATGACCTCTCTAAAGTACAATCTAGAGGCAAATCCGGTTTCAAAAAGTTACTGATCGAAACTTTTGGACAAGTATTTCCATACGAAAAGTTGTACACAGAAAAAAAAAAGCCGGACATATTTCGCACGATGGGTGTACTTCGCACATCGCACGACGGGTGATATTCTCTTGACGGGCGTATTAAATTTTAAAGAAACGATAAATCATTTCTTCAGTAAACGATTCTGAAAGAAGGAAGTTATTAATATTAGAAAAAAAAATGTTCAAAAAATGTGCAAAATTTTTTTTCACATTTTCAAAATTTTCTTGCGCCAAAATCTTTTTTAAAGGATTTTCTATCTATGTTTAAATTTTCATAAAATTCGGATCAAAAACTGATGGTTTCCGGGTCGTTTTTGACAAATTTTAGGTAGTTTTTTCCAAAAAAAAAATTGAAGAATTGAGAAATTCAAAAAATGACCTCTCTAAAGTACAATCTAGAGGCAAATCCGGTCTCAAAAAGTTATTGATCGAAACTTTTGGACAAGTATTTCCATACGAAAAGTTGTACAAAGAGAAAAAAAATAAACATCATTGTAAAAACACTAGCTTCTTCGCTTCGTTCAGAATCTAAAGAGAAAATAATAATAAGTCATTACGAGACCAGTGAGGGGATAAATACTGCATATTGGCCGACACGTATATGAATGCAGTATAATATATTATAAACATTTATGACGATGTAATTTGTGCCATGCGATATTTCAGGAACAATCCATTAACATCGTGTATTCGTATGTGTTAGCGTTCATCCCATGATATTGATTTACGAATAATATATTGTATAATTAATATTCAATATCAAATATTTGTTTTTTGAACGTTTACTCTGCTCGGTGGTGGTAATCCAATAGTGATACGCACGTGTCAACAGGTATTAACACCTCGAAACAATATTATTTCAAGCCCCAAAATATTATAATATGTTTCACGATTTCATTCGACCCACACGTTTTCACTGTTTTTCATCTCGCACGATCGGAACACTACTTATATCGACTTCCCCTCCCCCTTGCCCCAATTAATAAGCTGGACAATTTTCGCACCACGCGGGGATATCCTTCGCTCCTCGGGTCAGACACTCTTGGTAGGTGTGTAGAATTTCAACGAAACGATAAATCATTTCTTCAATCTGAACCGTAAGAAGTTAATAATATAAATAACAATAATAATAAAATCGTCATTTTAAACACACCCACCAAGAGTATCTGACCCGAAGAGCAAAGAATATCCATGGTGCGAAGTATATTAGTTTTTCTTGTCTATACTTAACTATACTTTGCTTTTTTTTATCTAATAAATAAAGAAAAGGAAAAAATAATTAATGAGAAAAAAAAGTGTTGAAAAAATGTTCGAAATTTTTTTTTTTACATTTGCAAAATATTATCAATAGGATTGTCTGTCTATATTTTAATTTTCATGAAGTTCGCATCAAAAAATGATGGTTTCCGAGTCTTTTTTGTAAAATTTAAAGTAGTTATTATAAAAAAAAAAAAAAAAAAAAAATGAAGAATTGAGAAATTCAAAAAATGACCTTTTTAAAGTATCGATTAAAGGCAAATCCGGTTTCGAAAAGTTACTGAGAGAAACTTTTGGACAAGTAGATCTAGAGATTTAAAGATCTATAATATCGACAAATCTAATAAGTACAGATCTAAAGTATACTTTACATTTTAGATTCTGAACAAAGTGAAGAAGCTAGTGTTTTTACAATGATGTTTATTTTTTTTTTTATTTTTTTTTTTTCTGTTAACACTTTTTCGTATA